>ML821201.1:204618-250870 GCA_009831015.1 Picea engelmannii
ATGGAATCACCCAAGGATTCACACTGGAAAATGGCAAAACGAATTTTGAGATATGTAGCAGGAACACTACATGTTGGTTTATGGTACACTAAATCTGATAGTAATCAACTCTCTGGTTACACAGATAGTGACTTTGCAGGGAGACTAGATGACAGGAAGAGCACATCAGGATATGTTTTTCAACTAGGCACGAACCTGATTTCATGGGCATCGAAGAAGCAACCAATTGTATCAATATCTTCTGCAGAGGCAGAGTATGTAGTTGCTACCTCAGCTTCTCGTCAAGCTGTATGGCTCAGAAGATTATTGAAAGACATGTCACAAAAAGAGAAAGATCCAACTCCTATCTTCTGTGACAACACATCAGCAATTGCATTATCCAAGAACCATGTGTTTCATAAGAAGAGTAAACACATTGACACTCGGTTTCATTTCATACGTGAGTTAGTCAATTATGGTGACATTGCACTACAATTTTGTGGTTCTAGAGATCAACTTGCTGATATTTTCACAAAGCCACTAGGAAAGTCAGTTTTTGACTTCCAGAGACAGCACTTAGGCATAGTCAGTGCTGTTGATTGTAACTGTTGAGTCTAAGAGGGAGTGTTAAATATATTGTATCCTCAACAGACTAACCGTACACTGCCAGTTGTACTGGACAGTTGTACTTTCTATTTCTTTCTTGCTCGAGCATATATAAGCTCAGCTATTTCCTATTGTTTGGAACTCTTCAATTCTGTTCTGTACTTCTTCATACATTTTGAATATACTATTCTTTTCTCTCTGCATTTCTCTGTCCTTCACAATTTATCAATTTTGAGACATTTGTTTATATCCAGTCCTGTAATTGTGTGCGAATGACACGAAATGAATTATCAAAAAAATAGACATTTGTTACTCTGACTCTTGTATTTGCGTGCGCATGACACGAAATAAATGTCACAGGAGCATGGGAGCATGACATTTGCTACTCTGACTCATTTTTTATTTTTATTTTTCTATCTTTTTAAAGGTTACAGGAGCATGGGATCTCATTATTAAAATCGGTGTTCAAATGTTCAAAAGTGTATGGTGTAAATGTTGGTTGTTATAAGATATAGCCAGCTACAATTATGTAAATTCTACTGATCTCCTTCCCCTTCATGGATATAAACGCTACTGTTCTACTTCCCCTCAGATGCCTGGAACATGGATGGCTATTAGACAGTATATCTAGTTGGTATTCTTAATTTCTCCATATCCTTAATTTCTCTACAGGAGTTCACATCTCTACAGCCCAGTTGGGGCAGAACACCAAAAGAAACAAACAGTCTACATATTCTTTGTGCATCGTCACCTTCAAGTTATTATCCTTACATGGAATAAAAAATGATTGAGATTTACTCTTCTAATGCTTTGTAGGTTAAAATAGAAGCTAAAAGATGGAATATCTGAAGACAGTCTCAATAAAGTTGAAGATCAACCACCGCAGTACTCTTGAGATGGCCAGACTATAAACAGTATAAAATTTTCGACTTTCAGTGTAGAAAACAACGTTCCAACAGCTGCTATAACAGAAAGAATTATAAGTCATTTAGAAAAATACTCCATCGATTACATAACCTAAGAGAGCGATCCGGCCTAGGGAGATTAAGTATTTATGTACAATTTCAGACAGAAAAGACAAATTGTATCAACTCACTTTTGGTGGTATCCCTCTCCCTCCCGCTGGGTAATTTGTCACAGATTATAAAGGATACTCTGGGTGGTATCCCTCTCCCTCCCATTGGACTGGGCATTCATCACAGATTATAAGCAGATGAAGTTAGATTAATAATAAAATCTAATTTAACCAGACTCAAATTAGCATATGAAAGATCCTCTTGTGATTATTCCACTTCAGTTTTAGCAGTGGACTTAGATGCGGCCAAGCCCCTGCTTTTACCATGCATTGTACAATGTTCATCAGATAAAATCATTGAAGATACTTAAACAGCCAAATATGTGCCACTAAATTGGCATTAACCGATGTCTACGCTGGTTAAAGGAAACTTGCGTTGGTTAATGGCAGCCTGTGGGCATATTAGGATGTCTTAAATGATAGTTTTATTGACTCTGTACAGTGATAATCAAGGGGACGAGCGAGCCCTTATGGAAGCGGAAAGGCTGTAAGCACTAAATACCACGCTTCTTCCAATTCATTAGCTGTGTGTGAGCTTATGAATTTGATAGCAGTTGTCACATTTTCCCAGTAGATTTTGGAGATTATAATATTGTTGATTATGTTTCTGGGTCGGTTGATCGAGTCTAATTCCAACTGCCTAGTAGTATATCTTCCACTGGAAGTAGCGAAGCTCCCGACTTTGACCCTTACACTGCAGACAAATATGTTGGAGGTTGGGTGTGTTAAATATAATGTAACCTCAACAGGCTGACTGAATGTACACTACCAGCTGTCCTGGCCAGCTGTACTTTCTATTCTTGTTCTGCTTGAGCCTATTTAGCTCAGCTATTTCCCTTTGCATACTATCTTCTTCATGAACTTCTTCATGTACTCGTTTTGTACTCTTCTTTTGATATTCTAATATATTGTTTTCTGTTCTATTCTTTCTCTCTGCATTTTTTGCTTAACAATTTATCATGGTATCAGAGCTACAGTAGTAAGCCTCTTCACACAGTCTGGAGAGCAACACGATCCTCAAATAGCGCAGATCTTACACGGATCTTGAAGCATTCGACATAGACATTTCACAAGGCTTGGAGATTTGTCTGTCATACTCTCGAAAGATCCTCGCAGGAAACTTCCACGAGGAAGCAGACTGTCCTACGCTCAAAGATCAGCATAAGAAGCTCATGCGCTAAAGTAGAGCATACAATGCTCGAAATATCGAGGAAGAAGAGAGTGCAGAAGAAGAAACTTTAAAGATTCTTGTAATTTTCAAGAATCATCAAAGAATTCATGAAGAAGAGCTTCATAAGGAAGAAACGTTGAAGATTTCATGGAATTCATTCAAATTTGTGAAAGATTGTTGCAGAAGGTAGCATTGTTTAAATCATTTTGGAAATCGCTCAAATCTGTTAAAGATTGCAACAGACAACGCCAAGCTTTAAAGAATCTGTGTATTTCTTTCAAATCTTTGAAGGATTCATGAATCCTTCTTCCACAAGAGCAAAGAATGCATCTCATGTGCAAAGTATAGCCACTGAGGCTGTAAGATTCCTCCTGCGAATGGATCTAGAGTGGGAAACCGGTTCAGAAGGGACGAAGAGAGCGCGGAAAAGACGAAAGAATTCTAGCCGTCAGATCTTGCGCAAAGGACCGACAGCAGTTGGATCAGCAAGAAAGTGCACGAGGTTTAGTCCTTTGAAGTGCACAGGAGAAATTTCGACTTGTGAAGTCACGAAATCCCGAGATCATCTGGACCGTCTATCAAGAAACACGTGGCGAGATCTCATCATTTCACTGACTCGCAAGGTGTAAAGGTCAGAAGACTACTGTGAGAATTCGTGAATCGTGAAATCATGAGTCATTCTTGACTGTTGGATCGAGATAGATCGTGAGCTGTCGATCTTATCCCATCGCAAAATCAGGGATCGGGAGTTGGATGAGTGAAGGAGACTGCTCTCCAAAATTCCGATACACAAAATCCCAACATCACGTATAACGAAATCCCGAGAGGATTGTGAGTCGTCCATCTCAGAGGACAGGTGGCAACAGATCCAGGTACCATCAATTCGGAATTTCGGAGTTCAGGATATCGGAGGTCTTATTGACAAAAGGTCAGGATACTCCACGATGAAAGTCTCGAAATCTCGAAAAGATCACAACCGTCCATTCATTCGGACACGTGGTGGATATCGAGGAAACCGTCAGCATTTCGGCTACCGAGGTTTCAAGTAGTCAGAGGATTTGGAGTCGCAAGTCACGAAATCGTGAAACGAAGAGGACCGTCCATCGTAAGGGTATGCGTGGCAACAATCTAGGCCTTTGGGGAAAGTCCCGAAAGGAAAGCGCCATCGGCATTTCGGGAATTGGTTTTTCGGGAGTCGAGAGACCAAAAGGTCACATGTTTGATTCGCGAAACCCCGAAAGGGACTATGGTCATATCAGGAGAGGTCATGTGGACCAGAGGTATATCCCAAGGGGCTAACTGAAGTTAACGCCATTTCGGCAAATCAACATTTCGGACTTCACGTTTTGGAAACGTAGCGTGACGAGGAGTCACGAGTCATGAAATAACGAATCGTAAAATCCCGATAGGATCTAGACTGTCAGATCATAGGAAGATCTGGACCATTGAATTGTCCAAAGGCAAATTTCGTCATTTCGACAAATTTGAAAGAAAAAGAACCAAAAAATCCCGTAGTGCTTTAACATTAAGACGCGTGGTCACCTTGTACGATAACAGAGGGCCAATTCAAGGCCGATAAGCTCTCTTTGGCCATCGGCAAATCAACGTTTCGGCGATCGGAGGTTGGCGAGACAAGAGATCGGAGGACTCGTATCACGAAGTCTCGACATCAGAATCGTGAAACCAAAAACTCACGAAATCTTGAACACAGAGTTTTAAAGTCACTGCAAATTATACGTAGGAGACAAGTAAGAATTTTTTTTCCATTTTGTTCAAATTCTTTAAAAAAAAAAAATATGGCGTCATCTAGCAATTTAGGACCAACTCAAGGTCTGGTTCTTTTTGGAAAGAACTATGATTTTTGGTCTCTTCGGATGAAATCCTTCTCTCAAGAACAAGAGTGCTGGGATCCAGTGGATCATGGATATGTGGAACCAGATCCAGCAGACCTGCCTGCCATGACTAATCAACAGAAAACTGCTCAGGCAACGCAGAGAAATAGAGAAAATAAATCTAAATTTTGGATTCAAAATTCTGTGGATGACTCGATTTTCTCAAAAATCATAGGCGTTGGTACTTCAAAACAGGCCTAGGACATCCTTAAATCTTCCTACCAAGGAAATGACAACTTCAAAACAGTTAAACTGCATACCTTGAAGACGCAATTCGAGACTCTAAGGATGACAGAGTCTGAAAATGTGGATCAGTTCATGACCAGAGTCATGGGCATCGTGAACCAAATCAGATTGAATGGTGAAACCATCACTGATCAACGAATTGTTGAGAAAATTTTCAGAAGTGTACCAAAGAAATTAGAAATGGTTGTAACAACAATCCTTGAATCCAAGGATCTGTCAAGTTTTCAACAGATGAATTAATTGGTTCTCTAGTGACACATGAGACCAGATTGCATCTCACAGATGAGTCAGTCTCCAATGCTTCCAAAACTCAATTCTCCTTCAGCAAAGGGAGAGGCAGAGGAAGAAGAAAAGGTCACCAAGGAAGAGGGAGCAATCAAAGTAACCCTCACTCCAATGGAGGTAACAGACAACAATATCTGAATCAAAATTTCCAAGTTCAAAGACATCAGAAACAAAATCAACATCAGAATTTCCAACCTCAAACAGGCAGAGGGAGAAGGTCAAATGAAAAAATCAGCATACAATGCTATTACTGCAAAAATTATGGTCACTATGAATCTGAATGTAGGAAGAAGCAAGCAGATCATCTCTCAAGCAAAGCAAATGTGTCAAATCACACGAGAGAAAACTCAGGAGGTATGTTTCTTTTGTGCCTCAAAACTGAACAACAACCTAAAGATCTCTGGTTGCTTGACAGTGGATGCAACAATCACATGACAGGTAACAAAGAATTACTTTCATGCATTGATTCTTCAATCTCATATGATATTACACTTGGAAAGGATTATTTAGTCAAATTTCAAGGAAAATGAATTGTTCCTATTCTTACTAAACAGAATGTAAAGAAAGACATAAACAATGTCTATCATGTTCCAGATCTAAAACATAATTTCCTAAGTGTAGGACAACTCATTGAACATGGCTATAAGGTACTTTTTGAGGGAGCATCTTGCAAGATATATGACAAAATCCCAAGTAGAAAATTGATTTCTGAAATCCATATGACTGAGAATAGGATGTTTCCCCTTAACCTCAGAACTGCAAATCTGAGCCACCAATATGCACAAAGTGCATCAACCCTTAATGAAACAATAGTTTGGCATACAAGATTTGGACATCTACCATTTCAGAGTCTAATTCTTCTTCAGAAGAACTCCATGGTCAAAGGTCTTCCTATATTTAAAGAGAAAATTCCCCCATGTGAGTCTTGCATACTTGGAAAACATAAGAGGACCAGTTTTCCACAGTCTTCCAATCAAGCCAAACAACATCTTGAACTTGTTCATACTGACCTATGTGGACCAATGCAAATAGAGTCAATAGGTGGTATCTTTTACTTTCTAACGTTTATTGATGATTTCAACAGAAAAATATGGATCTATTTTCTCAGGCACAAGTCTGAAACTTTTGCAAAATTCAAAGAATTCAAGGCAGAAGCTGAAAAACAGAGTGGCAAATATATCAAAGCACTCAGGTCATATGGAGGAGGAGAATACAACTCCAGAGAATTTGCAAATTTTTTCAAATCATAAGGCATTGTCATGCAAACAACAGCCAGGTATACTCCACAACATAATGGAGTGGCTGAAAGAAAAAATTAGACAATAATGAATATGGCAAGAACACTTCTCAAAGAGAAGAGTTTGTCAAATAGGTTTTGGGATGAAGCAGTAGCATGCTCAGTTTATCTTTTGAATAGATCTCCAACCACAAAACTAAAGCTAAAAGTCCCTCAAGAAGCATGGAGTGGGACAAAGCTCAATGTAGTGCATATAAGGACATTTGGATGCATATCATACGCTCACATACCTTTCGAATTAAGGAAGAAACTTGATGACAAAAGTGAGAAATGTATTTTCACTGGATATAGTGAAACATCTAAAGCTTACAGGCTTTACAATCCAATCACCAAGAAATTAATTCTCAGCAGAGATGTAAAATTTCTGGAAAACCAATTCTGGAATGATTCAGAAAATCAGCAAATGGACAGTCAAAATTCATTGCTGCCAAGTTCTGAAAATGCCGAAAATTCAGGACAGAAAGTACCTCAAACTATGCTTCCAAGATTGCAAGTACAACGACAACCTGAAAATTCTCAGGATAACTCACTTTCCAGCGGAGAATCATTCTCTAAACCACAAAATCAGAGAACTCAAAGTTTGAGAGAAATCCATCAGCAGTTCGATGACTTTGAATAACACAACCTTTTTGCTTTAATGTCATGTCAACCTACATATTTTAAGGAAGCAACTAAGGAGCCACATTGGGTTCAATCCATGACCGAAGAACTTGACTCTATTGAGAAGAACAAGACATGGGATCTTGTTGACTTGCCAAGCCACAAGAAGAGTATTGGTGTCAAGTGGGTTTACAAAACTAAACTCAATGAAAAAGGGCAGATCGAAAAACACAAGGCAAGACTTGTTGCCAAAGGATTCTCACAACAACCAGGTACTGATTATGGTGAAAATTTTGCTCCAGTAGCAAGATTAGACACTGTAAGGACTCTATTGGCCATAGCATCCCAACACAAATGGCAAGTATACAAGATGGATGTCAAGTTAGCATTCCTGAATGGTTTCTTAGAAGAAGAAGTTTATGTCGATCAACCACCTGGATTTGAAGTCCAAAAGCACCCAGCCAAAGTATATCGGTTGAGAAAATCCTTATATGGCTTAAAGCAAGCTCCAAGAGCTTGGTACAATAGAATTGACACTTATCTGATCAAAAGTGGTTTTAGCAGAAGCCAAAATGAGCCAACTCTTTACACCAAAACAGATCAGCACGGTAAAATTTTGATTGTATGTTTATATGTTGATGACATGATCTATATGGGAAATCTTGAGTTAACAAATTTTAAACATGCCATGCAATCTGAGTTTGAGATGACAGATCTTGGCATAATGAAATATTTTTTAGGGATTGATTTAATCAATCAACCAAAGGCATTTTTGTCTGTCAGCAAAAGTATGCAGCAGACATCCTCAAAATATTTCGCATGGAAGAATGCAATCCAGTAGAAACCCCCATACCACTAGGCACAAAATTAAGCAAGAATGATGAAGGTCCTATAATGGACTCTACCCTGTACAAAAGTTTTGTAGGCAGTTTGTTGTATCTTACAGCAACTAGGCCTGACATTATGTATGCATCCAGCCTTGTTTCCAGATTCATGGAATCGTCAAAAGATTCTCATTGGAAAATGGTGAAACGAATTCTGAGATATGTTGCAGGAACTCTCAATTTTGGTTTATGGTACACTAAATTTGATAGTAATCAACTTTCTGGTTACACAGACAGTGATTTTGCAGGCAGCCTAGATGATAGGAAAAGCACATATGGACATGTTTTTCAACTGGGCACAAACCTAATCTCATGGGCATCAAAGAAGCAACCAATTGTTTCAATATCTTCTGCAGAGGAAGAGTATGTCGCTGCTACCTCAGCTTCCTGTCAAGTTGTGTGGCTGAGAAGAATATTGAAAGATATGTCACATACAGAAAAGGATCCAACTCCTATATTCTGTGATAATACTTCAACAATTGCTTTATCCAAAAATCATGTGTTTCACAAGAAAAGAAAACACATTGACACGCGTTTTCATTTCATACGTGAGCTAGTCAATAATGGTGATATTGTACTACAATTATGTGGTTCTTGAGATCATCTTGCTAATATCTTTACAAAGCCACTAGGAAAGTCGGTTTTTGATTTTCAGAGACATCACTTAGGCATAATCAGTGCTGATGTTTGTAACTGTTGATTTTAAGAGGGAGTGTTAAATATAATGTAGCCTCAACAGGCTGACTATACACTGCCAGTTGTACTTTCTATTCTTGTTTTGCTTGAGCCTATTTAGCTCAGCTATTTCTCTTTGCATACTATCTTCTTCATGAACTTCTTCATGTACTCATTTTGTACTCTTCTTCTGATATTCTAATATACTGTTTTATGTTCTATTCTTTCTCTCTACATTTCTTTCTTCACAATTTATTAGGGTGGCCATAAGCTATTCCACGCTCATCTGGAGATATAAAGGGATTGCAGACCACCACATTGCTGCAACACCTTTGTTACAGCAGTTTCATCAAATCTTTCGATTGGTAAGATCGAAGATTCAGCAAGGCAAACTCCGTTGCACCCTGATTCCAGATAAATTTAATTGCTTAAATGGTATATGGAATTCTAGTATATAATTACATTTATGGGATTTAACTATCCAAATTAATTTTATAATTGTTTGTTTTCTTTGGTTAAAGTCAACACAATTAGACACAAATTTGCGTGTTATTGTGGATATTTTTAAAATAAAATGAGTTCTTTTAAATGTACAATAAACTTGTGATATTGTATCCTAAATGTAATCTTTGTCATGGCCAATGCATTCCTTTTAAGACACATGTGTTCCAATAAACACATCAACCAAAAAATTCCTGTCATGGTGAGGTCTAAGAACTTTGTAGTGCCACATTGAATGCAGTTGTGAGAGCTTTAGCCACCTCAGATCTCACTAAAAATAAGTTTTGGTGATGTGAAAGTGCATAAAACCCCACAATCACATTCAACGTAGGTATAAGCACTTAGTAATGCCATATTGAATGTAGGGTCGGGGATTTATCCATGTCAAGCTTTATCCACCATGCACTAAGTGGATGATTGGCTTAGTGCATAATTTCCAATGTCTTCCAAAGTACATCAAGTGCATTCATGTCGGTACCATGTTATTGAATCTTTGCAAGGTATTGGATACCATGCACTAAGCCAGTGATTGGTTTAGTGCATGGTGGATATAGCTTACCGATACCACTAATGGAACACAAGAAGAGGGTACATTAGGTGGATATCACTCACCCACTCATGTCAAGCTTTATCCACCATGCACTGAGTGGATGATTGGCTTAGTGCATGGTTTCCAATGCCTTGCAAAGTACATCAAGCGCGTCCATGCAAGTTCTATGCCATCTGCATGGACGCGCTTGATGTACTTTGCAAGGCATTGGATACCATGCACTAAGCCAGTGATTGGCTTAGTGCATGGTGGATATTGCTTACCGATACCACTAATGGAACATGAGAAAAGAAAACATTAGGTGGATATCACTCACCCACGTTGGTGAGAGGTCCCATAAAAATGAAAGGATTAAAGACCTCATAGATTTTATGATTGGTTTTTCAAAACATGATAAAAAGAGATCACTCAGAGATCCCCCAAAAATGAAAGGATTAAAGACCCCATATATTTTATGAGTGGTTTTTCAAAACATGATAAAAAAATATCACGCATCGTTTTTGCATCGTTGGATCGTGTTAGAGCTAAAGATTTTTGCGAGGGGTGTCAATGGAAAATTTTAAAATCCCCATAGGTTTTACTTTATTTCTTTTCCAAAAGATGAATCTATAGGGAATCACTATACCAATACAAGGAAAATCACTATCGGCTTGAAACCATCAATGGGCAGGTAGGAACCATGAATAAGAAATTATTATGCACTCGACAAGAGACAAATGATTACATGTACAGGGCCATGAAAGAACCTATAGGAACCATAAATGGAAGGGTGATTCATGATCCCATCCTATCATCATGATTTTAGGTAGGAAATCATTGGGAACCTGTGAGGGCCATATTTTGTTTCCTCAACTAAAGTGACAAGATCATGGAATCTTGTGAGGGAAAGAATATCCTCACAATGAGGGAAATAATATCGTCACTAACATTGTGTTTCAAGAGTAAGAAGATCTAACAATATGTTTCGATAATAAGAATATCCTCACTATGAGGGAAAGAATATTGTCACTAACATTATGTTTCAAGAATAAGAATATCCTCACTATGAGGGAAAGAATATTGTCACTAACATTATGTTTCAAGAATATGTCACTGGCATTATGTTTCTTTCTGATGGCCAAGACACATATTCCATGATTCCTCAATATATGAGTCCCACTATTTTCCAAAGACACATGATTCCTCAATAGATGAGTCCCACTATTTTCCAGAAGACAATGATCTTGGTATGACCATTATTAAATTTTCCCACTATGTTCTGGAAGACAATGGTCTTGGTATGACCATGCTTAAATTCTCTCCATATATTTTTTTCATTCCTCCATATAAAAGGAATATAAATGATATGCAAATTAATTTATATAGGTCATTTATCTACATGTATCAATTGGAATAGGAAAAATATTGTATCAATTGAAAGAGGAAAAATGTTGTCGAGTGCAATGGCACAACAAACCAACATGTGCATTGGATAATGGTAACAATATGATGAGAGATTTTTTTAGGTGTGTATGGTTATTTATATATGGAATTAAACATTTGTATTTGTATGGTAGGATTCAACTAAATACATCACGTCTCCCTTTAGATGGTGCACCCAAAGAAACACTCATACAAACTATAACTACACAACACCCTCTATGCAACTACCTCTTCCCATTTGAAAATTTTTGTCATCAATCCACACAATATTTTCCTTCCATGTGAAATATGAAATAGGAATTATATGGATATTAATTATTCCACTTCATCTCTTTTAATACAACTCTCACTCTTTTAATACAACTCTCACAACACATTTAGTTGGGGATGGGATCCCTCCACCATATGAAAATGCATTGTCGAAAGTTCACAAAACGATTAGAGATACTTAAACAACACAATCTGCTTCATTATTTATGTTGTGAGTAACTAAGTGGATATAAGTGGCATCAAGTATTTTGTAATTTCACCATTTTAGAATTTCACCCTCACACTCTAATAATTTGGATTTGTAGATGTGTGACTTTTTTGTGATGACAAGTCAATGCCACATGTATAATACAACACAGTTTCATGTGGGTCCACATAAATTTTACTTACAATTCATGTGCAAAAAAATACCACATGGTAATGTCATCATATGACAGATGTGTAAGAAATCATGGAACACCACACTATGTTCAATGATAGATATCCCCACCCCATTAAGCCGTGGACGATAACTATCATTGAAAACCCTGTGAAGTTTTGTGATTTATATTTTTCCCATGGTTCAATGACCCTTCCATGTGTAGTATCCCCACAAGAGTTGGTTCAATGACCCTTCCATGTGTAGTATCTTCACAAGAGTTGTAAGTCGAAGGTTTATCGGGCAACATGGAATCTTATCATATTGTCCTTGCAATGTTGCACTATCAATATAACACCATCATACATGAATGAAGATGCATAAAACCAATGTTGTGTTATCAATATAACACCCTCATACATGAACGAAGATGTGTAAAACCTCATGATCACATTCAATCGATACTAGGAGTGTCCTTAACACTTGAGATACATGTTGGTGCATGAGTGGTATTCAACTAGCACACTACCAATCATTGGTGGTGGACTCTCTTCGCCCTTATCCAATGGATGGTAGATAGTGTGGTATCTAATGGACATGGTAGATAGTGTGGTATCTAATAGATAAGGAAATATGGTGCACTACCAACAATGGATAGTGAGAAGGGTGGATATCACTCACCCATGTTGGTGAGGGGTCTCAACAAAGGAAAGGATTAAGGACTACTAGGTTTTAATGTGATTGGTTGTTCAAAAACATGATTAACAAAGGTCATTAATGGCTAGAATTTTTGAACACATTAAAGATACAAATTTTTGTGAGGGGTATCAACAATCGAAAATATTAAAATCCACATATAAGGTTTTCCTTTATTGATTTTTCAAAAAATGAATATATAGTGTATTATTATACCAATACAAGAGAAATCATTGTCATCTTGAAACCATGAATGGGAAGTTATGAACCATGAATAGGCAATTCTTATTCACTCGACAAAAGACAAATGATTACATGTATGAAACCATGAAAGGACATGTAGTAACCATGAATCGGAGGGGAAATCCATGATCCCATCCTATCATCATGATTTTAGATAGGAAATCATTGGGACAAATCATTACATGTACGAAACCATGAAAGGACATGTAGTAACCATGAATGGGAGGGGAAATTCATGATCCCATCCCATCATCATGATTTTAGATAGGGAATCATTGGGAAAAATCATTACATGTATGAAACCATGAAAGGACATGTATTAACCATGAATGGGAGGGGAAATTCATGATCCCATACTATCACCATGATTTTAGATAGGGAATCATTGGGATCTTGTGAGGGCCATATTATTTTTCATCAACTAAAGTGCAAAGATCATGGAATATTGTGAGGGAAAGAATGTCGTAAGTGGATATAAATAACATCAATGAGGGAAAGACGAACCTCCTAGCCTTAGACCACACTTCTCATCACTCTAAGCAGTGGGTCACCCCCAAACTAGGACTAAACTCCACCTGGGTAAAGAGATTCCTAACTAGGCTAATGGTTCATAGACAATAGGAATGACTCTGTCATAGGTGCCAACTCAAACTAATAGCCTACAATATTTCATTCCCCGCATGTCTTTCCCACCCCAAGAAGTGTGCCCCTTCTATGCTCAGCAGTCCTTTGGCTACCCCACTTCCTATCCAGACTTCAGCAACAGGTCGGACAGAAAATCTCAGAGCCCTATAACTGTAGCTTAGCACCTTCAGGAAATCAATTCCCAACAATTCTCTCACCCAGAGACAATTTCTCATGGGCCTAACAACCCACCTCTTCAATATCCCATGGGCATGTGAACCCGCTTCTTCAATCCATCTCCCAAGCTAACCATCTACACAACAACTATGGGTATGGATATAGGTTCAGATACAATGACAAGAAAGTACAAAGGATAGTTGACTGCGTGAGTGAATGTTGATGGAATGATTGACTAAATAATGGAAGGAATCCCCGAAAATGAACTAATTCCCAACAATATGTATGCATTTCCTCAACTTAACACTTGTCATGTTTGGAGCTACTTTGGCCCACTTGTCCCCAACTTTAGAACTTAGGATAAAATAGTTATCCATACTTAATACTTTAAGAAATATTAATATAATATTCTTTTTCTGCTTAAGCTCCCTATCTTAGCCCTCTTCTTTAAATTTTAGCCCCCCCCTTTCCATAACCAGTGGATTTTAGTCCCCCATACTCTTTTATCATGGTCGTTCTGCATGCAACTATGTTTTTTATATTAATAATGAGGCATATACAAAAATAGGCTCATTGGCCTTTAACATCTAGGCTCTCCGACGTAATTCAAAACTTAAGCATCCTAGCTTATAATAATCGACTTACCAGCCTATAAAACACGTCATATACAAAAAGGTTCCCTGGCCTCAAAATTGCACGCACTTAAGTTATTGCGTGCGACATCCTTGAATGTGCACACCTCCTCATTATACTGCGCAGTACATGCACACACTATACCCTGGAAGCTGCATACAAAAATGATATCAAAACACCTCACTGTCTTACGTACAGTTGTATTTACATTTACAATTGGGTTCAGCCTAGGGATATTACAATCCCCTCCCCTTGTTCATGCATTGTCCTCAGTGGATTATGTACACATATACAACAAAATTTCAAAAATCGTTAAAAAGATACAGATGTTTTGTCTGCATTGCATCCTCATGCTCCCAAGTAGCGTCCTAAGGACCGTACCAAGTCTATTGGACCTTTACAATACCTATGGCTTGATTCTGGAGCTGTTTGATTTTCCAGTCCAGAATGCATACTGGATGCACCTAGAAAGCACCTTCTTGCTCCACCTGAATCACATTCGAATCAATAAAATTATTAGCATCATGTATATATTTCTTAAGCAATGATATATGGAATACATTATGAACAGTCATAGATGCAGGCAACGCAATCATATAGGCTATTGGACCAATCCTCTTTAGGATTTCAAATGGCCCACAATAACGTGCTGCCAACTTTGAACAATTTCCCAACTTCAGGGAACTTCTATTAGCCTTCACTTTCAAGAATACATGGTCCCTAAATTTAAATTCCCTATGAGTTCTTCCCTTATCAACATAGCTTTTCTGCCTGTCTTGGGAATCCTTTAAATTTTCCTTTATTTTCAACATTTCCTCCTCCATTTCCCCAAGTAAATCTGGCCCAACCACTTCTCTATCTGTTGGTTTGTCCCGACTTATCGGTGTTTTGCACTTTCTTCCATAAAGTGCCTCAAATGGGCTCATCTTTAGAGATGTTTGGTACCCATTGTTATAAGAAAACTCTACTAAGTGTAGGTAGTCTTCCCATTTTGATGGTTTATCCATCATATACATCCTCAACATATCCTCAATCACTTTATTCACCCTCTATGTTTGTCCATCCGATTCTGGATAATAAGTTGTACTAAAATTAAAATTTGTTCCAAATCCATTAAATAATCATTTCCAAAAATTTGAGGTAAATTTTGGATCTCTGTCAGACATAATTGTCTTGTATATGCCATGTAATCTAGAAATTTCTCTCATATAGACATCAACAATGTTGGCTTTCTTGTGAGTGAGCTTAACTACAATAAAATTTGCAGCTTTAGTAAGCTTGTCCACCACTACCATGATAGAATCGTGTTGCTTGTTTGTTCTAGGCAGTTTGGTGATGAAATCCATTGTTACAACTTCCTATTTCCACTAAGGAATGGGTAATGGCTATAGAAAACCAGCCAGGTGTCTATGCTCAGCTTTTACATTTTGACATTCCAAACATTTGGCAATAAAATCAACAACTTCTTTCTTCACTCCTGGCCAATAAGATTGGCTCTTGACAATTGCAATAGTTTTCTGATAACCTCGGTGTCCAACATAAGGTACATTATGCATTTCTCTCAATATCAAAATTTTCAATTCATGATAATTTGGTACATAAATTCTTCCCCTGTACATGATAATTTCATCAATATCTAGCTTGTATTCTTCAATTTTCTGCTGCAATTTACCTTGTTGTAATTCTGCCACTAATTTCTTGTAAATTGAAAATATAATTTTGCAACCTCCAAAATTCTGTGTTTCAAATATGATTGGTACATGCTAATGGTTGTAGCATGCAATTAATGCAGTCTTCTGCTAAGTGCATGAGCCACTTTGTTCTCTTTCCCCTTGATATGTTTTATATCAAAGTCTTATTCACTTAGAAATTCTAACCATCTGCTTTGCCTAGCATTTAGAGTTGGTTAATCAAATAAATATTTTAGACCATTATGTTCTGTCCTAATCTCAAACCTTTTTCCCATGAGTTATTGTCTCCATTTCCTCAAGGCATGCACTATGGCTACCAAATCCAAATCATGAGTGGCATATTGTCTTTCATGCTCCTTCAACTTCCTTGAATCATAGCATATAAAAAACCCATTTTGAGTGAGGACTCCACAAAGTCCTTCTTTACATGCATTTGTGCATACAATGAATTCTTCATTTGGGTCTGCAATACTTAATATTGGAGAACTTGTCAATAATTCTTTCAAGTGTTGGAAAATATTTTCACAATCCAATGTCCACTGAAACTTCACACCCTTCTTTTGTAAGGAAGTGATTGAGTGTGCAATATTTGAGAATCCTTCAATAAATCTCCTATAGTAGAATATAAGGCCCATGAATGATATGACCTCTATCACATTATTTGGTGCTGACCATTCTCTAATGGCTTTTATCTTCTCAGAATCCACTGCTATCCCATCCTATGAAATGATATGTCTCAAATAATGAATGTGCTTCTGATAAAATGAGCACTTCCTCAACTTGGAATACAATTGATGCTCCCTTAATACTTGCAACACCATCCTCAAATGATGCTCATGCTCTTCTACTAACTTGGAATATACAAGGATGTCATCCAAAAACACAATAACAAACTTGTCTAAATATTATTGGAATACACCATTCATTAAACACACGAAAACAACTGGTGCATTTGACAACCCAAATGGCATCACTATGAACTCATAATGACCATACCTTGTCCTAAAGGTTGTATTGTTGATATATTCCTTTTTAATTCTTACCTAATTGTATCCTGACCTGAGATCTATCTTTGAAAATATATTTGCATCCTTCAATTGATCAAAGTGATCATCAATCCTTGACAAAGAATACTTGTTCTTTACAGTCACTTTATTCAATTGTTTGAAATCAATGCACAATCTTAATGTCCCATCTTTCCCCTTCATGAACAAGACTGGGGCACCCCAAGGTGACACACTTGGGCATATATAACCCTTCTTCAAAAGTTCTCCAAGCTGCATTTGCAACTCCTTTAGCTCTAGTGTACTCATTATGTAAGGAGTCTTTGACACTGGAGTTGCTCCAGGCATTAAATTTATAGAGAAATCAGTATCTCTCTTTGGGAGTAGTCCTGGTACCTCCTTGAATGCATCTTCAAAATCTTCCAGGACTGCATGATCTTCCAAAATTGGCACCTTAACTTTAGGTGTCTCTTCCATATGAGTTAAAAATATTTGACACCTTTTCTATAACATTTCTTCAGCTGTAATGCTGAAATTTTTCTAATGGATATTGCCCTAGGAATTCCCTCCACTTTCCTTAGGTTCCCTTCTTCATCCAAGCAAGTAAATTCCTTGTTATGATAGTCTAGGATAGAATGATGTTGGTCCAGCCAATCCATCCCAATTATACATTCATAGGAACCTAAAGACAAGATGTTCAAATATTCCCTGGTGTTCATTCCATTCTTTTCCACAAGACATGAATTAACCATATCATTAACTTTTCTTTTGTCTCTGGTAGCCATCTACACCAACCCAGATTTGCCATGCTTACTTCTTGGCAAATGCAAACTTTCCACGATATTAGGATCTATATAAGTATGACTAGCTCCTAAATCAATTAAATCGGAAATGGTTTGGTTGTTGATAATACCTTCCACTTCAATCATATGTGACTGATAATTTGCTTGCTTGTTGTCCAGGGCTGCATAGATCCTTGGTACATTTTTCCCCGTGTCCTCCACTACTTCAGCTTGTTGTACATTGTGAATATTCCTCACTTTTTCACCACCGTGGGGAGAATCTCTGAACATATGATCTCCTTTACAAACCCAACATTGAATAGGTGGCTTCCTTTCCCTTTGACCCCTTGTCTCAATCATTCTAGGTTCTCTAGAAGTTGGTTTTCTCGGAGGATTATTTCTGAAGAATGGTGGCTTGGTTCAATTCTTCCTCTGTTCCATCTTGAATTTCTTTTTGTCTTCCCAATATTTTTGGAAAGTTGGCCTTGCATTTTGCTGATCATATAGGCATTTTGCTTGCCTTATGGTCTCCTCCAATGTATCAGGATCATCATACTGTATTTTTTCGCTGATGAATGTTGGAAATCCACTCAAATACCTCTAAATTTTAACTATCTCATCCTTGATAAAAGAGACATACTTAAACAATTATAATAACCTTCTTTCATATTCATCTATGGTTATACTCCCAAGCTCGATTTAAAAGAACTCTTTCATTTTCTTGTCATTGTATTTCTTAGTCAAGTATTTCTTCTCAAAATACTTCTTGAATTCTCTCCAAGTAACACTTTTCTCTTTATTCTATTGCACCTGCACAAGTTGATCCCACCACATGGATGCATTTCCCTTGAGTTGATAGATGGAAATTAATCCTTCTGCATGAAATGAATAATTATGCAATTGAAAATACTTTCTCATGCCCAACAGCCATGTCTCTGCATATTCATCCTTCTTGTGCTCACTATCAAATGTAGGAGGTTTGATTTTATTCATTTCTCCTTGTAGCTCATCCACCCCATACCTCTTATGCTTCCTCACAAGGGATGGACTTCATCTACTGTGTTCTCTTTTATTGGAATTCCTCAGCGAGTGATGGTGATGTCTGCTAACACTTGTTCTTCTTTTTTCATCAGGAGACCTATGACTTATTGATTTTCTTGAGCCACTCTCCTTATCCAATTTATTTTCTATTTTGTTCAAGCTCTGCATTAGCTTCATGTTGAAGTATTCTTGTCACTCTTTGGCTCTCATAAGCCTTTCATTATCATCTTTATGGCTTTGGACATCCTTCTGTAAATTTTTAATGGTATCTACCATATTCATGTTTTCATCCCTTCCTTCTCCATGTCCATTGGAGTGTGTTCTTTCAATACCCAATTGATTTGCTTGAGCCACTATCCTTATCCCATTTCTTTTCTATTTTGTTCAATCTATGCATTAAATTCATGTTGAAGTCCTCTTGCTGCTCCTTGGATTTCATAATCCTTTCATTATCATCTTTATGGCTTTGGACATACTTCTGTAAATTTTTAATGGTCTCTACCATTTTCATGTTTTTATCCCTTCCTTCTCCATCTCCATTGGAGTTTGTTCCTTCAATGCCCAAATGGACATCCATCCCTCTAATATCATCTTCCTAGCTGTAATTTCCTTGTGCATATTCCATTCCTCTAGAATCTATGTTGATTTTGATCTGATATATTTTTTGTTAACTCTGCATAATGTGCAACCAACAAAACTTTGTCAGGCTAACTGTTTGAATAATTTCATGAAAAATATGAACCATTCTGGTTCAATAATATATCAAAATTCTTTCGTCTGATTTCTTAGAAAATTGAATGACTAATCAATTTTTTGGGTGAATATTTATATTTTACTATCCAATACCTTTCCAATTCCTGCTCCCATGCTCAATTTCGAGTCTCGAGTACAAAGTTATGGCTATTTGAAAATTTCCCATTAATGTTTTTTTGTTCACCCTTCAACTTAGCACAACTCTGTGCTGTAATTATGCATTTTTGCACCTACTCCATCGGATTTTTAGTAGGATATCAATTGTATTTCTTCATATACATTTTATGGACACTATTTCCAAGTTTCACCATTTTCTAGGTTCTGAGATGCTAGTTACAACCTGCTGAACTTCTGGGCCATTTTTTTTCTTTGGTATGGAATGGGATAGGTACCGTCTTTGCCATATTAAACAATTTTAACATGCTCAAAAATTTAATTCAGGTCTGGGACTATATTTTATAGTTCAATAAATTTCCATTGACTTCTCATGCACCTCAATCTGATTCTGGAGCAGAAAAGTATGGCTCTTTGAAGTTAGTTGGGTCTTAAAATTTACCCTCCACTGTTTGTGTCGTAACTTTCTCATAAAATATCTATTTGACAAATGGTTTACACCATTAGAAATATCTCTCCGAACTCTTTTATTTGAGCGCTATAGACATAGTGTACCTTGGTACATTCTATTCTTGTGGTTTTTGAGTGGCGAAAAATGCTCTTAAGGGCCTCAAAAATGCACTGCAAAAAGATGATGTTCAAATGATATAGAATGTCACAGAAAATCATTGGTTTTCTGTTGTTGTTCATCATCCAAATGACTTCACGCAAACAAATTTAAATATGTACACCCATATATAGCATGCACATCAACACCACAAGGTAAATCATGGTTCACGCACCTATAACCACTGTGCATCACTTCTCTGTCGCCCTAATAATTGGCATGCACTACTTTTGTGTCGCATGCCAATATCCACCACGCACAGTTTTGGTTCTTGCACTATTACCTATTGCACACAGTTTTTGTTTTGCGTGTTGATATTCTGCACACATTTCACTCTGCGTGTTTCTCCCTGCAAAATTTTAGTATGCCCCCACCGCGCACCAATAGTCTACATGCACCATTAACTAAACTATCGTGTGATAATATATACCGACATTCTGTGTGCACCAACAAAAATCCTCTGCGCTCTGCCAATACTGTGCATGCCACGCACGCCATTATTATGTGTGTGCACACTGCACGCACCTTATTATGTATATCCACACTGTACAATACTAAATTTAGCGTGTGCACTTGGACACCAACATTTTTCCACGCAGTGCCAAAATTTAGTGCGCATGCCAACACGCCAACATTTTTCCGCACGGTGCCAAAATTTAGTGCATGCACCAACACACCAACATTTTCCACATGGTACCCAATTTTTACATATCAAAATATTTTTAGTGTGCAACATGCATTTTTAGTGTTCCCATCTGCACACATTTATTTTTATGCACATCAATTCCTCGTGAATTCCACTGTAAAAATTGGGGTTTTTGCTTAACTTTTCTCCAATTTACCTTAGACATTCTGCACCTATGAAATTTGTTCAATTTCACTCCGATAACCCCATTCCAACCTCTGCAATAACAAATCGTTGCGGTTTGACATTTCTAGAACGAATTTTTCCCAAACTCAAGTCACGAATTGAGAATTTTAATTACTAATCTCACTCCAACTATCATGGCTTCACTGTAACCTCAAATTCAACCAATTCCAAGTATGAATTTTCTAGAACAGATATTAAATCGATAATATCTCACCACATGGCCAAATTTCTCAGTTTTCCCATGTATTTAACAACAAAAATTGGGGCTTTTTACCAATTCCACCCAATTGTTGTTACTTTTTACCATGGACACTCTACAAACTAACATTTGGCCACTTCGAAATCAATCCTCTGTGAAATTTTTCTTCAACTCAACTTGCTCAGCCCATCCAGGCTCAATGTTGAAAACTGAAGCTCTGATACCATATCATAACACCCTTGGCCACCCACGTCAAGGAATGCTACTCGAGAGAACGTCGTCATTCTCTCTGTGGAACATAATGTAACCTACCAAGTATCCAACTGAGCTATGCCACATAAAAATTTTGAACTTGCATGCAATTAAAATATATACACATAGAACTCTTGTGGAAATATATATGCAATACATAAACAGACAAATAAATCTATAAATACACAGATTCATATTGAAATAACAGTAAACATATACATGCAACATATATAGGAAATACCTATAAATATAAAGACAATTATATCCACACATAGGATAAACCCATAAAAATAAACACATAAATTATAATGCAGCATGTAAATTTATCACACAATTGACACTTATCTTAGTAAGAATATCACCAATTGTTTGCAGATCTTCCACGAACCTCCCAGACTTAGACCACACTTCTCATCACTCTTACCAGTGAGTCACCCCCGATATGGGACTAAACTCCACCCAGGTAAAATGATTTCTAACTAGGCTAATGGTTCATAGACAACAGGAAAGACTATGTCATAGGTTCCAACTCAAACTAATATCGTACAATATCTCATTCCCCACATGCCTTTCCCACCCCAAGAAGTGTTCCCCTTCTCTACTCAATGGTCCTTTGGCTACCCCACTTCCTTTTCGGGCTTCAGCAACAGGTCAGATAGGAAGTCTCAAAGCCCTATAGCTGCAGTTTATCACCTTCAGGAAATCAATTCCCAACAATTCTCTCACCCAGAGATAATTTCTCATGGGCCTTATAAGTCGCCTCTTCAATATCTCATGGGCTTTTCAACCTACTTCTTCAGTCCATCTCCCAAGCTAATCAGCTACACAACAACTATGGGTATGGATACAGGTTAAGATACAATGACAAGAAAGTACAGAGGATAGCTGACTGTGTGAGTGAATATTGATGGAGTGATTGACTAAATGATGGAAGGAATCCCCGAAAATGAACTAAGTCCCAACAATATGTATGCATGTCCCCAACTTGACACTTTTCATGTTGGGAGCTACTTTCGCCCACTTGTCCCCAACTTTGGAACTTAGGATAAAATAATTATCCATACTTTATACTTTAGGAAATATTAATAAAATATTCATTTTTGGCTTAAGCTCCCTAGCTTAGCTCTCTTCCTTAACTTTTAGCCCCCCCCTTTCCCTAACCAGTGGATTTTAGTCCCCCATACTCTTTTATCGTGGTTGATCTGCACACAATGATGTATTTTATATTAATGATGAGGCATATACAAAAATAGGTGCACTGGCCTTTAACATCTAGGCTCTCCGACCTAATTCAAAACATAAGCATCCTAGCTTATAATAACTAAATCACCATCCTATAAAACACATCATATACACAAAGGCTCCCTAGCCTCAAAATTGCATGCACTTAAGTTATTGTGCATGGTAACCTTGAATGTGAACACCTCCTCATTTTACTTCGCAGTTCATGCATGCACTATACCCTGGAACATGCATACAAAAATGATATCAAAACATCTCACCAACTTATGTACAGTTGTATTTACATTTACAATTGGGTTTGGCCTAAGGATATTACAACCCCCTCCCCTTATTTATGCATTTTTCTCAATGCATTATGTACACATATACAACAAAATTTCAAAAATTCTTAAAAAGATGCGGGTATTTTGTCTGCATTGCATCCTCATGCTCCCAAGTAGAGTCCTCAGGACCATCCCAAGTTGATTGCACCTTTACAAGGCCTATGGCTCGATTCAGAAGTTGTTTGATTTTTCGGTCTAGAATGTGTACCGGATGCACTTGGAAAGTGCCTTCTTGCTCTGCCTAAATCACATTCCAATCAATAACATGATTAGCATCAAGTATATATTTCTTAACCAATGATATATGGAATACATTATGAATATTCACAGATACAGGTAATGTAATCATATAGGCCACTGTACCAATCCTCTCTAGGATTTCAAATGGTCCACAATAGCGAGCTGCCAACTTTTAACAATTTCCCAACTTCAAGGAACTTCTATCGGTGGTCACTTTCAAGAATACATGGTCCCCAACTTTAAATTCCTTGTGAGTTTTTCCCTTATCAGCATATATTTTATGCCTGTCTTGGGCAGCCTTTAAATTTTTCTTTATTTTCAACATTTTCTCCTCCATTTCCCAAAGTAAATCTGGCCCAACCAATGCTCTATCTACTGGGTTGTTCCAACTTATCGATGTTTTGCACTTTCTGCCATAAAGTGCCTCAAATGGGCTCATCTTTAGAGATGTTTGGTACCAATTGTTATAAGAAAACTCTACTAAGTGTAGGTAGTCTTCCCATTTTGATGGTTTATCCATCACATACATTCTCAACATATCCTCAGTCACTTGATTCACCCTCTCTATTTGTCCATCAAATTCTGGATGATAAGTTGTACTAAAATTCAAATTTGTTCCAAATCCATTAAATAATCATTTCCAAAAATTTGAGGTAAATTTTGGATCTCTGTCAGACACAATTTTCTTGGGTATGCCATGTAATATAGAAATTTCTCTCATATATACATCAACAATGTTGGTTTCCTTGTGAGTGAGCTTAACTACAATAAAATGGGCAGCTATGGTAAGCTTATCCACCACTACCATGATAGAATCATGTTGCTTGTTTGTTCTGGGCAGTTTGGTGATGAAATCCATTGTTATAACTTCTCATTTTCACTTAGGAATGGGTAATGGCTATATCAAACTAGTTGGGTGTCTGCTCATCTTTTACCTTTTGACATTCCAAACATTTGGCAATAAAATCAACAACTTCTTTCTTCATTCCTAGCCAATAATATTGGCTCCTAACAGCTGCAATAGTTTTTTGTTAACCTGGGTGCTCAACATAAGGTACATTATTCATTTCTCTCAATATCAGATTTTTCAATTCATGGGAATTTTCTACATAAATTATTCCCCTTGTACATGAGAACTTCATCAATATCTAGCTTCTATTCTTCATTTTTTTGCTGCAATTTACCTTGCTGTAATTTTGCCACTAATTCATTGTATTGCAAATCTAATTTTCCAGCCTCAAAAATTTTGTTTTTCAAATAAGATTGGTACATGATAATGTTTGTAGGATGCAATTCATGCACTCTTCTATTGATTGTATCAACCACTTTGTTCTCTTTCCCCTTGATATGCTTTATATCAAAGTCATATTCACTTAGAAATTCTAACCATTTTTTTTTCCTAGCATTTAGATTTGGTTGATCAAATAAATATTTTAGACCATGATGGTTTGTCCTCAGTTGAAACTTTTTCCCCATGAGGTAGTGTCTCCATTTCCTCAAGGAATCAACTATGGCTGCCAACTCCAAATCATGAGTGGCATAATGTCTTTCATGCTCATTCAACTTCCTTGATTCATAACATATAACAAACTAATTTTGAGTGAGGACTCCACCAAGTCCTTTACATGCATCTATGCACACAATGAATTCTTCATTTGGGTCTGCAATACTTAATATTGGAGAACTTGTCAATAATTATTTCAAGTGTTGGAAACTCTTTTCACAATCCATTGTCCACTGAAACTTCGCACCCTTATTTTGTAAGGAAGTGATTGGGTGTGAAATATTTGAGAATCCTTCAATAAATCTCCTATAGTAGCCTACAAGGCCCATGAATGATCTGACCTCTGTCACATTCTTTGGTGCTTTCCATTCTCTAATGACTTCTATCTTCCCAGGATCCATTTCTATCCCATGTTCTGAAATGATATGTCCCAAATAATGAATTTACTTCTAATAAAATGAGAACTTGCTCAATTTGGCGTACAATTGATGCTCCCCTAATACTTGCGACACCATCCTCAAATGATGCTCATGCTCTTCTACTAACTTGGAATATAGAAGGATGTCATCCAAAAAGACAATGAAAAACTTGTCTAAATATTCTCAGAATACACCATTCATTAAACACATGAAAACAAATGTTGCATTTGACAACCCAAATGGCACCACTGTGAACTCATAATAACTGTACCTTATCCTGAAGGTGGTCTTGTTTATACATTCCTTTTTAATCCTTACCTAATGGTATCCTAGCCTGAGATCTATCTTTAAAATTTTCTTTGAATCCTTCAATTGATCAAAGAGATCATTAGTCCTTGGTAGAGGATATTTGTTCTTTACAGTCACTTTATTCAACTGTCTAAAATGAATGAACAATCTTAATGTCCCATGTTTCTTCTTCACAAAAAAGACTGGGGCACCCCAAGGTGACACACTTGGGCATATATAACCCTTCTTCAGAAGTTCTTCAAGCTACATTTGTAACTTCTTCAACTCTGGTGTACTCTTTCTGTAAGGATTCTTTGACACTAGAGCTGCTCTAGGCATTAAATTTATAGAGAAATCAATATCTGTCTTTGGGGGTAGTCCTGGTTCCTCCTTGAACACATCTTCAAAATCTTTCAGGACTGCATGATCTTCCAAACTTGACACCTTAACTTTAGGTGTCTCTTCCATATGAGCTGCAAATATTTGACAGCTTTTTTAAAACATTTCTCCAGCTGCAATACTGAAATATTTCTAATGGATATTTCCCTAGGAATCCCCTGCACATTAAGGGATACTGTGTGAAACAACTTGAGTGTGCACGATATTGAGGCCAATGATCCTTTGTGTATATGATGTTTTTTATAGGCTGGTGATCCAATTATTATAATCTAGGATGTTATGTTTTGAATTAGGCAGGAGAGCCTAGATGTTAAAGGCCAGTGCGCCTATTTTTGTATATGTCTCATCATTAATATAAAATAAATTGTTGCACGCAAACCGTCCATGATAAAAGAGTATGGGAGACTAAACTCCACTAGTTAGGGAAAGGGGGGATAAAATTTATGGAAAAGGGCTAAGCTAGGGAGCTTAAGCCAAAATAGCATATGTTATATTTATTAAAGTATAATGTATGATATGTTATAATATAACATATGTTATAATTCTTAAAGTATAATGTATGGATAATTATTTTATCCTAAGTTCCAAAGTTGGGGACAAGTGGGCCAAAGTAGCTCCCAACATGACAAGTGTCAAGTTGGGGACATGCATACATATTGTTGGGACTTAGTTCATTTTTGAGGATTCCTTCCATCATTCAGTCAGTCACTCCATCACCATTCACTCACGTAGTCAGCTATCCTCTGTACTTTCTTGTCATTGTATCTGAACCTATATCCATACCCATAATTGTTGTGTAGCTAGTTAGCTTGGGAGCTGGACTGAAGAAGCGGGTTGTCAAGGAAAGAATATCATAAGTGGATATAAATAACATCAACAACAATGTGAGTATTTTGTAATGTCACTCTCATAGTGTAATGATTTTCAGTTGTAGAGGTGTGATTTTTTTGTGATGGCAAGTCAATGCTACATGGACCATATGACAAGGTTGCATGTGGGATCTTAGAACTTTGACTTGCAATTCTTGTTGAGAGACTATCACATGGCAAGGTGATCATATGATAGATGTGAAATAAATAATGCAACACCACACTATGTTCAATGATGGCTATCCCCATACCTATTAAATTAGTGAGGATAACTATCATTGAACACATTGTGAAGTTTTTTTTATTTAAATTTTACCAACGATCCAATGACCCTTCCTTGTGGTTGCATTCAAGTGTTGTAAGTCGAAGGTTTATGGGGTAGCATGCAACCTTATCATATTGTCCTTGTAATGAAATGTTGTGTTATTAATGTAACACCACCATACATGAATCAACATAAATCTATAAGTGATGAACCTAAAATTTATCCAAACTTCACATTTTTTTAGATGTCATTTACCTTCACCCCATTAAATTATGTTGGATAAAATAAATTTGTGGTGCTTATGTATTCTAGTGTCATATGTAGTTTAATGCCTTATAAAATGAAATCATGATTTTACAAACTTTGGACACTAAATCTCAAGGGGCAGAGGATAACTCTCACCCCAAATTTCCTCTCACCCCAAATTTGGAAAGAGTTGAATGAATAGGCTATGAATCCCCACAACCATGAAATTAGCTAAAAATAAAACAAAATAGAGGATAACTCTCACCCCAAATTTGGAAAGAGTTGAATGAATGGGATATGCATAGCAGAGGATAACTCTCACCCCAAATTTTGGAAAGAGTTGAATGAATAGGATATGCATCCCAATAATCTCACCCCAAATTTGGAAAGAGTTGAATGAATAGGATATGCATAGAAGAGGATAAATCTCACTCCAAATTTAGAAAGAGTTGAATGAATAGGATGTGCATCCCAATAAACACATAATTAGCTAAAAACACAATAGTACATATAAATTTGAATACTAAATTGGACACCCGGAAAGAGTTGAATGAATAGGCTATGCATCCCAATAACCACATAATTAGCTAAAACTAAAACACAATAGTACATATAAATTTGAATAATAAATTGGACACCCCAAAAGAGACAAAGGCTACACAGATAAACAACCAAATTGGAAAAAGATCCCAAGCACCCCACATAGGGTATGAATTTGTTTCTATTTAGAAAAAAAATTACAGTTGTTGTCCAAAAACATCTTTAAAGTGCATCATGTCCACATGCACAAATTATTTGTACATATAATTACATAGAAGGGAGGAGGTTATCGACAAAATTTGGTTGTGGAAGGGTGGAGGTTGTCAACACATTTTAATTTTTGTTGTATCTTAGAAGGGGTTGGTTGTGTGTGTAAAACATATTTGACGGTAAAACATATTTTGGCTTTCTCCCTTGGGAGATCACCTTCATCGCAGCAGCAGTTGCGTGAGTGATGATGGATGGAGAATGACTAACCCTCAGTTTGTGGAGATACCTATTGTTGTACCTGATGGTTGGTGTTCAGTGATGAGTACAGGGGATTATTTACCATGGGTTCCAGTGGACGAGCTTTTGGTCAAGTCCTTAGGATTGACCAAAGCATATGATACTTTCCAGTCCTACAGTTGGTTGTAGATATTTATGATAGCCTCTCCCAATACTTTTACCATTGACAACAACACAGGGGGATCTAGACAGTGGCAGAGGACATGCAGATTTGGTAGGCCAAGACCACCTGACAAGAGTGTCTTGATTGCATACAACATGATAGGGGTGGATCATCAGGGGCAGACAGTTGAGGCCTTAGGCATGATGGAGAGTATCCTAGGCCATGGGAAAGAGGATATCTTAGAGGTTGCTACATATTCAGACTCTCATTGGGATGAGGGTGGAGGGATTTCAATAGTTACCAGTAGGGCACATCAGCAGTTAGTGGGGATTTGATCCGGATTATTTTCGGCACAAAATGAGAGTGGAGATATAATAAAGAAATGTGCAAATATATTGCAGATATTTAATAATATAACAAAAATGTATCATAGATCCAACCATAAACACAGATATACATTAATACATGATTTTTATTAATCAAAGAAATGTACAGAGACTGTAAAAATACAGAGTGAAAGACTCACTAGAATGGTGGCAGCTTATCTCTGAGAAGAGATGTGACGGCTACTCACATTCACAAGAAGATGATTGCAATGAGGCTCTAGAGGCCTTTTTACAATAGACGAGAATGCAAAAAGTCATAAACATCCAAAAACCTAACCCTGGGAGATGAAGCGCCAAAAGTCATGTGGGCCCCGTTTGGGTAAGTTAGTACATCAACTTCCCGGGGTCGTAACATTTGCATACGATCTATGTTTTAGGCGTGTGATATCTCGTTGGAAAGGTATCATCAAGGAGATTCATTTTGGGGGCTCAATTATGCCTTCAGATATAGTTGAGAACCTTGATCTCAAAAAACCTTCATTTAGGCCCTCAAAATGGCCCCAGAAGTTAAAACCTGCTAAAAATAGTAAATTGCCAAAATGGCCAGAAAACTATTTTGAGCCACTTGGAAATGGTGGGTGGCCATCAATATCCACCTGGATCAGGATTGGAAGTGATGAACTTCCAAATTTGACATGTGATCCGAGAGTCCATTGGGTCAAAAGTTTGTTTCATCTTATGAGGATCCAGAAGTGGAGGCTCCAGTATGGATACTTTGAGCAGACAGTCATGATCAGAGTAGAGCAGCATCAACATGATGGTCCCTATCAGAGACTATAATGGGACCCTGGAATTATAGGGTTGGGCCTTTCAGTAATTGGTGGAGACGAGCAGACGTTTGCAGGGGGAAGTCACTTTGATTTTCCATTGAGTTTCAGTATTGGGGAGAGCATGTCACTGGCTAGTGATTCGTTGAGGTCTTGTAGTATGTCACTATGGTAGCAGCATGTTCAATCGGTGGGGGTCATGTTGAGTTTGGTATGGTCTAGTAGGATAGACCCATTTCAGGTTGAGGCCATGTGTTATTTGTAGGAGACTCATGGTGTTGACATGTTACAGAACTATACTCCACAGGGCATTGCAGTTCACATTATGATATGGGATCTAGGGATTGGAGTGCTTGGTAGTTCACCGTTTGATGGAGTTGAGTTTCGAGTAGAGTGGTTGCTTGGAGAGTTGATTGAGATTCTTTGGCCATTGATAATTCTACTCCTCAGAAGCATGTGGGTGTCATGTGTGGTGAGCACCTGGAGAAACCACATCTTGAGGGGAGTCTACCTTGTGTCACACAAGTGGATATGGGACCCTAGTATCATATGTAGTTGGATTCAATTATTGCTTGAGGACAAGCAATATTCCGGCAGGGAGGACTATAATGTACTCATTTTGGGACATTATAACATTACAACATTTCAGAGTGTTATGCCTACCCAAGTAGCCAGATAGGGGTGATATAGAGTTCAGGAGCTATTGAGGGGTTTATTTGGGCCCGACTTGTATCGTTCATCATCAGGATCCATTCTGCACAACTGGGCTTTGGTTTCGTTCCATTCCGACGATTTCCGTAATTTTGAGTTATTATGGGTCATATATTAATTAAATTCACTAAGAAGGTCATAATGGGCATATTACTTCGAGAAACCTCTTAGTTTAATATCTCATCGAAACTGAGAGGAAGAGCATTACAGGATAAGATGATGAGAAGTGACTTTCAGTGGCCGGATAAGTCATCAGGATGGATAAATCACTTTTTAGAGGTAAAATGGTTAATTAATTAATTAATTAAGTGATTTAATCAAGGAATAATAAAACAAAGTGAAAGTCACTTGGAGGGAAAAGGTCAACAATGAATTAGGGTTTCAGGAAGCTATAAAGTAAGGCTAAAGCAACCTAATTCATTATGCATTGTTATGATTTGATGTTGAGAGTTCCCAGAGGAGGAGGAGAGCCAAACTTACTATTTTGTGGATTTCTGGAGGAAACCACCACCATTGATCGGTTTTAGTGTTGAGAGACACACCCTAGTCCATCAGAGATACCATCTAGGTATTTCACCATACTTTTTAGGAGTATCCATTGCAGAGTGTGCAACTCAGCCAGTGAGGGCGCAAGTCAGTTTGAGGGTTTGGAGAGCTACATGAGACCCGTATCCAGATTGCAGTTTCCTTCCAACCCATTTGAGATCCATCTAGGGTGCTTCTAATGAGCCATCTATCGTAATATTCTGACGGTGGAATCTTGCAGATCGACTCATTCATCCATTTAGGGAACAACTCTTCTGGATAGACATTTGGTGTTGTATGCAGAGTATCAGAGAAGTTCTTGGAAAATCCTTCCGACCCATTTCCTTATTTGGCGAGACGATCATTTTGAGCCATATAATAGCATATTCTATTGGTGGAATCCTTTGGTCCACATCCAGTGTCCCAGGAGGTGTGCAAACACCCTAGGGGTCCAGATCCAGTGCCTCAGAGACCAGATTCGAGATCCGACACTCACCCATTTCAATCTATAGGCTAGGGCACTTCTTTTGGAGAATTTTCCAGCGTACTCCAATGATCTAAACTCACTAATGAGTTTTCCAGATGGTAGCGGTTACCGAATTTCTCCAGAATCGCATATTTTCGTCGATCTATCAATGCATGCATCAGATCTGCCATCATCCTCTAATCACGGGTATTTTTACTTTATTTGATTGTATTCCAGTGTTGATCCATGAGATTTGGATGACGTTTATATTCTATATTTCCAATAGGTTATTGTATTTCCATGCTTGAACCGTATAATACATGATATTGGGCAGTTGATGTTCTTTACTTCTGCATGCATCCTTTATATGTTGTTTAAACCATAAATTTGCAAGATGCGCATGCAATAACCAACATGCACATGCAATAACCCACATGCACCTGCAATAACCATCAAGATCTCAAACATACAACTGAAACGCATCTAGAAACCCCCAGTGTATCAGATATGCAAGATAGAATAATAGATCAGTAGCAAATATCTCGATCAGTGGAGTCAGGGATATTACAGCTCCTTCATCATCTTTGAGTGTGTTGGGTTGCGGGATGAAAGCTAGTCATTTCCTCCTCCCAATCATACAACAATTGTCAGATAGAGCTTGGGACCGAATGATCGTTTCCATCCCAACTGACCACGATGGTCTGAAGATGTGCATTAGTCGCTTTTCTTCCATGACCTCCCATCCCTAGGTGGGGGGTGGCACACATGTGTCTGGGAGTTGCAAGAACTAAAAGAATCATGTGGAGAAACTAAGGTGTTGTCCACAACACCCTGCAGAACTTGTAGCTGCTACCAATGAACTGAGATGGGAGCAGGGTCAGACTAACAGAGTTAGCAAGATAAAACCAGCCAAAGGATCTCTGTGTATCAAGATGAATTCCGTCGAGCACAAGAACAAGACATAGTCTATTCCAAATGAGACAGAAATGGAAGTTTACAAATTTGAAATGGAAATTTTCGTGGGAAATCAATGCCCACACCATCTGCAGAGCCGAATTCACCACCATTGTACCACACACCATTTGGTAGTCTCGTCATCATCTTTCTCACTCTCGGTAGGGCCTTTTATTGTAGGTGAGAAAATATCCTATCCAATAATTCACTGGGATTCACAGTGTCGTGAATTAATGTCTAATCTAATCGCCCTTTCAATTTGTAGAGTCCTCCCTCTTGAAATCCAATCACCACAACATCATCAAAAGTATTCCCTCTAGGCCACATAAGAACTTTTCCATAAACAAATCCAACTCTATAACCCTTCTCATCCAATGTTGAAATCGAGAGAAATTTCTTCTTCAATCCAGGAACATAGAGAACTTCCTTCATATTCACCAACTTTCCTGAGTCTAACTTGTAGGAGGCTTCTCCAACTCCTTTGATCAGATCCTAATAGTCATCTCCCAATTTCACCTTATGCAGTGAATCCTTATGAGTAAGGTGAGACAAGGAGTATTTATAACCTGTCATGTGCTTGGAAGCACCATTGTCCACCAACCAAATGTCACTTCCATGAGTGACAGTTCATGTAAGGGATGATATAAGAACATACCCTCATCACTTGATTCATCTTCCTTTGAACCCTTCTTGGGTGGATCATCATCTTCAGTTGTATGAACATGATGCCTTTTACCTCCTTTCTTATTCCTTGGTCTCTGAATGAGGGAACAATCCCTAGCAATGTGTACCATTTTCTACCAATAGAAACATTTGATATTTGGGTTATTTCTTCTCCCCTTCTGAAAATTCTTCGGTGAGGAGGGTTCTTTATTTCTCTTTCCTTTCCTGATGTGGGAAGCTAGGGATTGATCATCATTTGTCATCTTCTCTTCTCTTGTTTCCATCCTTGATTCTTTTTGGTTACAATATTCCCTTAGCCTATTGAACTTGGGTAGCTTTCTTCTTGAGGATATCCCTTAAATAAATGCATCCCATGACCTTGGGAGGCTATTCAAGGTGTTCATCACCATTTCTTATCCATTCCTTGTATCACTAATGGCTTCTATCTACTCCTTGATCTAGGTCACTCTTGAGAAGTAAGAGTGTATGGTTTCTGAATTATGCATCCTTGTTTTCTTTAAATTAGTTCTCAAGGTCATTCTTCGGTTGATGTTGTTTCCTTCAAACAATCAAGTTAAGGAATCCATCATTTCTTTTGGAGTGGATAATGAATATATGTGCTGAATAAGAAGGTCCTTAATGGAGTATGCAATAATCCTCTTTTCCTTGACCATACCCTTCTTGTGCTTTGATTTAGCATCATCTCTCTCTAGTTCTAAGACTTGTTCTTTAGTGAACTTCTCTAGATAATGTTCTTATAGGAGGAGGGATACTCTATACATCTAGGCTCTCAATTTGTCAGCTCCCTCTAGCTTCTCATCAATATTGGTTTTGGTAGTCATCCTACCCCTAAATCACAAATTCTGGATTCTGAAGATCTGATCCAAGGAAAAGATGTGCTCCACTAGGGCACACTTGCTAGTGGTCTTGTCTTGTCCGAAAATCACTCCTATCAAGAAAAATGTCTCATTTTTTCTTCTACATATGTGAACTGTGTTTTACTCAGGCATGCTCTGACACCATGTTATAATTTTAGAAGTTACAGTTATCTACTTTAACATCCATTAACAATTGCAGGTAATAGGATCACTAAAAGATAAACAATCACATAACACAAGATATATCTTGGGAAACCCTTGTGGGGGAGAAAACCCAACAACCAATTCTTCAGTATAGATTCCTTCAACTAGTACAATGTCATGTTATAGTTCTCCACAAATATTCCAAGACCTCCTACGCTAGACCTTCCTTTCTATGCTCCAAATACACAAGAGAAGGTGAGTTTTGTGTGTGTACAAACGAGAGGAAATCAACCTCTATTTATACACATAATTGACTTCCAAAAAGATGCAACCCTAAGAAGGGTTGTTTTGGCTTTTACAATATGGATAACAATAAAATAATAATTTATTTTGAGTTGATTTATACAATAATATTACAATAACCTTCTCAGGGTTTGACCAATAAAAATACAAAAGAATATCTTACGTAGTTACATAAAAATATCAACACATATTGTGTTTCCTGTTATTCGTCGACATAAGCGTTTAAAAGAATATCTTACGTAGTTACATAAGAATATCAACACATATTGTGTTTCATGTTATTCGTAGACATAAGCGTTCCCTCTCTCACTAGGTTTAGTAAGGGGATTTGGTCTCACTGGTGACTCAACTGCTTTTGATTGTTATCTATGTGATTTAGTTAGTTCGCCTCACAATGGTGGATTTAGTTATTTACTTAATCTGTGAGGGATCCTTATCTTGTTGCAGGTTTGGGCCTAAAGTTTTCCTTCATGACTACATCACATGATTTAAAAAAAAAATTAACTATTCCAAATTTCGTTTGCTTTGAGTTGAATTTAGCGGAGAACACTTTATTTTTATTTTTTTAACTATTCCAAATTTTGTGTCCTTTGAGTTGAATTTAGCACATGGTCATGTACAAAGTCCACCTCATAGAAAAAGTGTTTTGAAATCCACCCCATCTCATTTTGAGACATTTATTTATATCGAGTCCTATAATTGTGTGTGCATGACAAGAAATGAATTTTATAAGTCATATGGTTATCAAAAAAATAGACATTTTTTTAGTATCAGTCATGTATTTGTTTGTGAATTACACAAAATAAATGTCACGAGTCATATTTTCTATGAAAAAAAGATAAGTGATCATGTTGCCGAGAGGTATCACAGCCATGCACAATTCAACAAATATGTCAATCGATGGGAGATGGGAAACAGTATGTAAAGAATATCTTCCTTCCACAACAACGCTATCGCCATGTTCATCAACATAATACCAGTATGGGAAGAGAGACTTTGGAGAGGATATATCTCTTTGTTAAGACCTACTTCATTCCTTATTGCATGGAAAGGCATGTATTGCCAACGTTCTACAACCCTATATTATTTTTATTTTTCTATTTTTTTAAAGGTTACAGGAGCATGGGATCTCATTATTAAAATTGGTTTTCAATGTTCAAAAGTGTGCTTCTACCCATCTCCCTATGGTGTATGGTGTAAATGCTAGTGTTATGAGATATCTTAATATGATGTAAATGCTAGTTGTTATGAGATATAGCCAACTACAATAATATAAATTCTATTGATCTCCTTACCCTTCATGGATATAAACACTATTGTTATGCTTCCCCTTATGCCAGAAATATGGATGGCTATTAGATAGTACACCTTACCTTATCTAGTTGGTATCATTAATTTCTCCATATGAAATGAACATAGGTTATTAATATTTCCCCTAGAGAATACAAGAGTTTGACAACTTTACTTCCTAATTGGGGAAGAATGCCAAGAGAAGAAACAATCTACATATTCCTTATATGCATCTTCACCTTCAATTTATTATAGACACCATGATTCTATTAAATACGAAATCATTGAGATTTATCATTTGAATGTTTCGTAGATTCAAGGTTAAAATGAAAACTAAAAGATATTATCCCCAAATAAAAAAATTATTGAGATTTATCCTTTTAATAAAAATCATTGAAATTTGTCCTAAATCATTCAAAATTATCTTTTTTATGAGAATTATCCTTTGAACCCTTTGTATAACCAATGTTAAAATGTCTGTAAATCTAGGGTTAAAATGGAAATTAAAAGATATTATCCACATTAAAAAAAATTAAAAGTTATTATCAACATGAAAAAAATGGAAATTGTTGATTGAATTAATTTCTACCAACCTCATTAAAAACTAAAACTTCTACCAACCTCCCATGATTTTTCATTCACTGACACTTCCACCAACACTCGCAGACATTTTCCTTCTCCATAAACTCTCTATATCTTCGAGATCCTTCCAAACACCTCTATAAAAAAGAGTTTGTTGTAATTGATTTTGCATCGAAATATCAAGTCTTCAGTTTGTTGTGTGTTTTTTTCCTCTTACCACTTTATCGTGGTATCAGAGCATTGTTGGAAGGTGTGAGGAAAAAATCATGCGGAGAGGAGAACGAGGGTCGGTCAGTTCGTTGTGAAGAGAAAATGCGATTTTTTTGGTCCAATTTTCCCATGGTCGCGAAGGAAGAGCCTAAGTGTCCAAACATAGGAGATTTGATCTAGTGGAGGCGGATTGATCCATCTTGTTGTCCACTGTAAGATTGTTAGGCACAATCATGAGAACTGAAGGAGATTTGTGTTCCCCAAGAGCGTGAATAAGACTTCCTGTTGTTCACCTAGATTTTTTTCCACTATGAGCTGGGTGATAGTTGTGAGCATGGAGGTATTATGCATGTTGTTGAAAGAAAAAATTATGAAGAGCGTGAGGAAGGAGATTTTCCCCTGGTTGCGCTGGTAGTAATATTGGGCATCTGAGGAACGTGGCGATATTTGGAGTAGAAGAATAGGTTAGAGAATCAATCCTACGTGAGCCCGTCATACAAATAGAGGCGTTGCAACCCAGTTGGTAAGGAATTCCGCCAGAAAAGTTATTTCACCATGGTTGTGTGAAGAAGAACACTATCAATCCCACACATTTGTATGAAGAGCACTCTTTATCTATATTCTTTCACCTATTTTGATGAAAGTTTTTTTTGAGGGCTTGATTTTTTTTTAAAAGGATGGCATGATGCATGGAACAACAACTTATGATTCCAATATTTTTTGGCAAAAATTCCAATAATTTGGCGTTTAGAATGAAAATAACATTTGATTCATATGAGCTATCAAACATAGTTATGATTGGTTATACTGAACCACAAGATGGGTCTACTTTTAGTGTTGATGAAAAGAAAAATCCTGATGAGAATAGGAAAAAGAATAAAAGGGATTTGCAAATAATTGGACAAGTGTTGGATGATTCCATTGTTGGAAGGATTAAACCAGCCATTATATCCAAGAAAGCATGGGATATTGTCGGGACAACATATCAAGGCACTACTAAGGTAAAAATTGTCAAACTCCAAGAACTTAGATGAGAATTTGAAAAATTGCAAATGAAAGATTATGATTCAATAGATCAATTTACATATCATGTTATCGATTTGGCTAATCAAATAAGACATGATGGTGATGAGGTAGCAAATCAAAAAATTGTAGAAAAACACTTAGATAAGAATTTGAAAACTTGCAAATGAAAGATTATGATTCAATAGATCAATTTACATATCGTGTTACAGATTTGGTTAATCAAATAAGACAGGATGGTGATGAGCTAGCAGATCAAAAGGTTGTAGAAAAGGTTTTAAGAATTTTTCCTAGAAAACTTGATGCAATTGTTGTGGTAATTGAAGAATCTAAAGATTTGACTACATATTCTATGGATGAGTGGGTTGGTTCCTTGAAAAATTATGAAGATAGGTTGAACATGAATTTCAATACCTCATTGGAGCATGCATTCAAAACAAAAATGGCATTTGGTAGAGGAAGAGGAAGAGAAAATCTAGGATTCAGAGGAAGAGGAAGAAACAATTTTTAAAGAGAAGAAACAAATAATCTAGATCCAGGAGGAAGGAGAAATCAAAGCTTCAACCCAATGGGAAGTAATAACAATTAGGCATCACAAAGGAATGTCAGATCAAAGATTTAATGTTATTATTGTAAGAAGTATGGCCACTTTGCAAATGAATATCAAAAGAAACAAGCATATATGGGGAAAAAAAATGAAAATTTCTCTGAGAGTAGTTCTGAGACATTGTTTATTACATGTCATGTAGCTCAAGAAAATGAATGTAACATATGGTTTCTTGATAATGGTTGTAGTAATCATATGATTGGAAATAAAGAGTTGTTCAAAAATTTGTATACATCAGTTAAATAAAAAATTAAATCAAGTAATGATAACATTGTAGATGTCATGGGAAAAGGTGCAATTACTGTAATAACAAAGACTAGTAGAAAAATTGTTCCTGATTTTTATTTTGTACCTTGTTTGAAACATAAACTCATAAGTGTGAGACAACTTACTCAAAAGGGTTATAGAGTTTCTTTTGAAAATAATGTATGTACTATATTTGATATTCCTCCTAGTAAAGGGTTATAGAGTTTCTTTTGAAAATAATGTATGCACTATATTTGATATTCCTCCTAGTAAAGTGGTGATTGCAAAGATTGAAATGAAAAACAACAAAATGTTCCCACTTCGCATGAAAAGAGAAATGATGGAGAAAATTAGAACAAGTTTCAAGGCATCAATTCAAGATCAAGAATATAGATGTGTGGGATTGATAGTGATCTTCTTTACGCAAACATGGTGAAATAAATTATCTCGTGGAATTCCTTACCATCTAGGTTGTTGCATCTCCATTTCTACTATGGGCTCATGTGGAATTGATTCTCTAACATTTTCTTCTACTCCAAATATCGCTACGCTCGTCAAATACCCAATGTTACTATGAGTGCAGCTAGCGGAAAATCCCCTTCCTGATGGTCTACATAATTTTATCTTTCAACAATGTGCACAATACCTTCACGCTCACAGCTATCGCCCAACTCACAATGGACATAAATCCAGGCGAACAACATGAAGTCTTATTCATGCTCTTGGGGAACACAAATTGCCTTCACTTCTCACGATTGTGCTTAACAGTCTTACAATGAACAACAAGTTGGATCAATCTACCTCCACTGGATCGGATCTCCTCTATGTGGACAACGAGGCTCTTCCTTCATGACAATGGGAAAATCAAACAAAACAAAGTCATTTTTTCTCTTCACAACAAAGCAAGTGACCCTCGTTCTCTTCTGCATGAGTTTCTCCTCCTCACGCCCCCCAACAATGCTTTGATACCACGATGAAGTGGGAAGAGGAAAAAACACATAGAAAACTGAAATCAAACTGAAGACTTGATATTTCCCATGCAAAAGCGATTACAATAGCCTCTTATTTATAGAGGTCTTTGGAAGGATCCTGAAGATCCAGAGAGTTCATGGAGTAGGAAAATATCTGGGAGTGTTGGTGGATGAATCGCAGGAGGTTGGTAAAAGTTTTTATTTTTAATGAGGTTCGTAGAAATTAATTCAAACAAAAATTCCAATTGCTTTGTAGTATATGTTGACATTTTCTATATGAATGTGTTGATTCCACTGGAAGTAGTGAAGCTCCCGACTTTGCCCCTTACAGTGCAGACAAATACGTTGGAGGTTGGGTGGAAATAAGTTATTCTAGGCTCGTCTCGAGGTATAAATGTCACTATGGGGACCACCAAATTGTTGCAATGGAAATAGATCAAGGGATTGCAGTCCACGTCATAGCAGTAACACATTTGTTACAACAATTTTATCAACTCTTTTGATTGGTAAGATCGAAGATTCAGCAAGGCGAACTCCGTTGCACCCTGATTACAGATAAATTTAATTTCTTAAATGGCATATGGAATTCAAATATACAATTACATTTATGGGAGTTAATTGTACACATTAATTTTATAATTGCTTGTTTTCTTTGTGTTAAAATCATCCACACACAAACACAACAAGACACAAATTTCCTTTGATTATCGATATTTAAAAAAAAAAAATGGATGATTTTAAATGTACTATTAACTTGTGATGATTACAAATAAATTTAATTTCTTAAATGGCATATGGAATTCAAGTATACAATTACATTTATGGGAGTTAATTGTACACATTAATTTTATTATTGCTTGTTTTCTTTGTGTCAAAATCATCGACACACAAACACAATTAGACACAAATTACCCTTGATTATCAATATTTAAAAAAAAAATGGTTGATTTTAAATGTACTATTAACTTGTGATATTGTATCCTAAATGTAATCTTTGTCATGGAGAATGCATTCCTTTTAAGACACATGTATTCCAATAGACATATCAACCAATGAAGTCCTATCATGGAAAGGTCTAAGCACCTTGTAGTGCCATATTGAATGCAATGGTGGGGACTTTAGCCACCTCATTTCTCACTAACAATAAGTTTTCGCGATGTGAAAGTGCATAAAACCCCACAATCACATGCAATTTAGGTCTAACTACCTATTAGTGTTACATTGAATGTAGGGGTGGGGATTTATCCATGACAAGATCTATCCACCATACACTAAGCGAATGATTGGATTAGTGCATTGTTTCCAATGCATTGCAAAGTACATCAAGCTTGTCCATGTAGGTCCCATGTCGTGCATTCTTGCCATATGGCCATCCGTCAATGGCATGGAACTTGCATGGGCTAGCTTGATGTAATTTGCATGACATTAGAAATCATGCACTAAGCCAGTGATCAACTTAGTGCATGGAGGATATATTTTTCCCTTTACCCACCTCATATCTTATTGAGAATAAGTTATGGTGAGTTCTGGGGAGTTATGATAGTGCATAAAATCTCTAGATCATATTCAATGCATGTTGTGTGGTCCTTATCACTGTAGATACAAGTTGGTGCACAAGTGGTATCCACCCAACACACTATCAATCATTAGTAGTGGATTCTATTCACCGTATTCATTGGACTGTAGATATTCTGGTATCTAATAGACCTAGTATATAGTGTGGCATCTAATGGACTCGAGAAGAATGTACACTATCAATAATTGGTAGTGTGCCATGTGGATATCACTCAGCCACGTTGATGAGGGGTCTCAACAAATGAAAGGATAAAGGATCCATAGTTTTTATGATTGGCTGTTCAAAACATGATAAATAAAGATCATCAATGGCTGCAACAATGGATTGTGTTAGAACTATAGATTGTTTCCATGGGTCTCAATGGAAAATACTAAAAGATTCATAAGTTTTCCTTATTTCTTTTCCAAAAAATGAATCTATAAGGTATCACTATACCAATACAAGAGAAAACACTCTTGGTTTGAACCATGAAAGGTATCACTATACCAACACAATAGAAATCACTCTCGGTTTGAACCATGAAAGGTATCACTATACCAATACAAGAGAAATCACTCTCGGTTTGAACCATGAATTGGAAGGTAGAAACCATGAATAGGAAATTTGTATCACTTGATAAAAGACAAATGATTACATGTACGAAACCATGAAAGGACATGTAGGAACTATAAATGGGAGTGGAATTCCATATCCCATCCTATAATCATGATTTTAGGTCAGGAATCATTGGGAACTTGTGAGGGCCATATTCTTTTTCCTCAACTATGGTGCCAAGATCGTGGAATATTGCAAGGGAAATAATATCGTCACTAACATTATATTTCAAGAGTAAGAATATCTAACATAATGTTTCAAGAATATGAATATCCTCACTATGAGGGATATTGTCTCTAACATTATGTTTCAATAATACGAATATCCTCACTATTAGAGAAATAATATTGTAACTAACATTATGTTTCAAGAATATGTCACTAGCATTATGTTTATTTATTATGGCCAAGACACATATTACATGATGTCTCAATAGATGAGTCCCACTATGTTCTGGAAGACAATGGTCTTGGTATAACCATGCTTAAATTTTCCCACTATGTTCCGAAAGACAATGGTCTTGATATGACCATTCTTAAAATCTCTACATAGATTTTTTTCATTCCTCCATATATAAGAAATATAAATGATATGCATATTAATTTATATATGGTCATTTATCTACATGTATCAATTCGGAGAGGAAAATTTTTGTCAAGCACAATGGCACGTCAAACCAACATGTGCACTGGATAATGGTAACACTATGAGATATCTTTTTAGGCATTTGTATTTGTAAGGTAAGGTAGGATTTGGATTATGGTAACAATATGATGAGATATTTTTTTAGGCATTTGTATTTGTAAGGTAAGGTAGTATTCAATTGAACACATCACATCTCCCTTCAAATGGGGCACCCAAAGCAACGCCATTTATGTTCATACAACCTATAACTATGCAACACCCTCTATGCAACTACCTTTTCCCATTTGACAATTTTTATCATCAATCCACACATATTAATTTCCTTCCCTACGAAATATGAAATAGGAATTATATGCATATGAATTATTCCACTTCATCTCTTTTCATACAACCCTCACAACACATTTAGTTAGGATGGGATCCCTCCACCATATGAAAATGCATTGTAGAAAGTTCATAAAACGATTAAAGATACTTAAGCAAGACAATCTATTTCATTAACTACCTTGTGAGTAACTAAGTGGATATAAGTGACATCAAACATAATGTGAGTATTTTGGAATTTCACCCTTGCACTATAATGATTTGCATTTTTATATGTGTGACGTTTTTTTTTAATGAAAATTCAATTCTACATGGATAATACAACACGGTAGCATGTGGTTCCATGTAACTTTTACTTACAGTGATTGTGCAAAAAAAACTACCACATGGCAATGTCATCATATGATAGATGTGTAAGAAATAATGCAACACCACACTATGTTCAATGATATAGTTATCCCCACCTCCATTAATCCATGGAGGATAACTATCATTGAAAACATTGCGAAATTTTGTAATTTATATTTTTCCCACATTTTAATGACCTTTCCATGTGTGTTATCACCACAAGAGTTGTAAGTCATAGGTTTAAGAGTTGTAATTCGAAGGTTTATGGGGCAACATGGGATTTTTGTAAGTTGAATATTTAAGAGTTGTTACTCGAAGGTTTATGGGGCAACATGGAATTTTTGTAAGTCAAAGGTTTAAGAGTTGTAAGTCGAAGGCTTATGGGGTAACATGGAATTTTATCATATTGTCCTTCCAAAGTTGTGCAATGAATATAACACCATCATACATGAATGAAGATGTTTCAAAACTTGTTATCACATTCAATCCATACTAGAAAGGTCTTTAGCACTTAAGGTACATGTTGGTGCATGAGTGGTATCCACCCGACATACTACCAATCATTGGTGGTGGACCATCTTCACCCCTATCCATTGAATGGTAGATAATATGGTATCTAATGGACATGGTAGATAGTATGGCATCTAATAGACAAGGAAATATGGTGCACTACCAACAATGGATAGTGTGTCGAGTGGATATCACTCACCCATGTTGTTGAAGGGTCTCAACAAAGGAAAGGATTAAGGACTCCTAGATTTTAATGATTGGTTGTTCAAAAACATGATAAACAAAGGTAATTTATGGCTACAATGTTTGATCACATTAAAGATACAAATTTTTGTGAGGGGTATCAACGATGGAAAATATTAAAAGCCCCATAGGTTTTCCTTTATTGCTTTTCTAAAAACTGAATATATAGTGTATTATTATACCAATACAAGAGAAATCATTGTCATCTTAAAACCATGAATTTGAAGGTATGAACCATGAATAGGAAATTATTATCCACTTGACAAAATACAAATAATTACATGTACGAAACCATGAAAGTACATGTAGTAACCATGATTGGGAGAGGAAATTCATGATCCCATCCTATCACAATTATTTTAGGTAGGAAATCATTGGATCTTTTGATGGCCATAATATTTTTCATCAACTATGGTGCCAAGTTCATGGAATATTGTGATGGAAAGAATATTGTAAGTGGATTTAAATGGAAATAATATCATAAGTGGATATAAATAACATCAATGACAATGTGACTATTTTGGAATTTCACTTTCATAATGTAATGATTTGCATTTGTAGAGGGGTGATTTTTTTGTTATGGGAAGTCAATGCTACATGGACCATACGATGGGGTTGCATATGGGACCATAAAAATTCGACTTGCAATTTTCATGGAAAGACTGCCACATGGCAAAGTCATTATATGATATATGTGTAATGAATCATGCAACACCACACTGTGTTCGATGATGGCTATCCCCGTCCAAACTAAATTAGTGAGGATAACTATCATTGAACACATTGTGAAGTTTTGTTATTTATATTATTCCCATAATCCAATGACCTTTCCTTGTGGTTGTATTCCCACAAGTGTTGTAAGTTGAAGTTTTATGGATTAGCATGCAACCCTATCATATTTTCCTTACAATGCATTGTTGTGCTATCAATGTAACACCACCATACATGAATCAACATAAATCTATAACTGATGAACCTAAAATTTAGTGATGAACCTAAAATTTATCCAAACTTCACATTTTGTTAGATGTCATTTACCTTCACCCCATTAAATTATGTTGGGTAAAAGAAATTTGTGGTGCATATGTATTTTAATATCATATGTATTTTAATGCCTTATCAAACCAAATGATGATTGTGGAATATTGTGATGGAAAGAATATTGTAAGTGGATATAAATGGAAAGAATATCATAAGTGGATATAAATAACATCAATATCAATGACAATGTGAGTATTTTGGAATTTCACTTTCATAGTCTAATGATTTGCATTTGTAGAGGTGTGATTTTTTTGTTATGGCAAGTCAATGCTACATGGACCATACGACAAGGTTGCATGTGGGACCATAGAACTTTGATTTGAAATTTTCATAGGGAGACTTCCACATGGAAAATTCATTATATGATATATGTGTAATGAATCATGCAACACCACACTATGTTCAATGATGGCTATCCCCATTCCCATTAAATTAGAGAGGATAATTATCATTGAACACATTGTGAACTTTTGTGATTTGTATTATTCCCACAATCCAATGACCCTTCCTTGTGACCCTTCCTTGTGGTTGTATTCCCACAAATATTGTAAGTCGAATATTTATGGAGTAACATGCAACCCTATAATATTTTCCTTGCAATGCATTGTTGTGCTATCAATGTAACACCACCATAAATGAATAAACATAAATATATAAGTGATGAACCTAAAATTTATCCAAACTTCACATTTTGTTAGATGTCATTTACCTTCACCTGATTAAATTATGTCGAGTAAAATAAATTTGTGGTGCATATATATTTTAATGCCTTATCAAACCAAATGATGATTTTATAAAATTTGGACACTAAGTCTCAAGGGGTAGAGGATAAATCTCACCCCAAATTTGGAAAGAGTTGAATGAATGGGATACGCATCCCAATAACCACATAATTGGCTAAAAATAAAACACAACAACACATATAAATTTGAATACTAAATTGGACACCCAAAGACGGACAAAATCCACATAGATAAACAAGCAAATTGGAAAAAAATCCCAAGCACCCCACATAGGGTATGAATTCGTTTTTATTTGAAAAACAAATTACAATCGTTTTCCAAAATCATCTTTAAAGTGCATCATGTCCACATGCACAAAGAATTGCACAATTTTTTTATATGTATAATTACATAGAAGGGAGGAGGTTGTCAGCACAATTTGGTTGTGGAAGGGTGGAGGTTTCCATCACATTTTCATTATATCGTGGAAGGGGTTGGTTGTGTGTGTAGTTATATGTGATTTTGACAAAGTCATATTAGGTCATGTGGTGCTCCATTTTGCATCTAATAATCATTACATATTTTTTCTAACATCCTTATTTCTTCTATCATCAATCCTTAAGTTTATTATTACTGTAACTCAAAAGGAGAGATGCATTATCTAAAATGCCCCTAAATAGAAACTTAACATCTGTCCTTAAGTTTATTATTAGTGTGACTCAAAAGGGGAGTTTCATTATCTAAGATCTCCCTAAATGGAAAATTCAAATTGGAATGGAATTTGGATTCTTGGGCATCACACAATACACTTCAACATGATAGCATGATATCACATCATCATGACACCACAAAACATTGCACTTGCATAATAATGACAATGGGATAACAACAAGATCTAGACATGGATAAAACACAAATATAGAGAATGATTATTTATCAAAACACACCACACTTTTACATCTTTATCGACATCAGAATAAATAAATAAATATGGAAATCACAAGCCTCTCCCAAAGAGACTTTTTTCATTCGAAAACAAGTGACTTCACCTAAAACATTGAATCCTCTCTCTCTCTCTCT
>ML821201.1:269460-288508 GCA_009831015.1 Picea engelmannii
TTCGTCTTACTTGCGTCCTGTTGGGTCGAGTGTGACATAGAGTCGAGGGGGGTTGTTCCTTCTATACACGCACACACACTTCAAAAAAAAAATATTTCACCGGTTGACGGAGTAGATGTCCTAGGTTAGGAGGGTTGTTACATGAAGAGGTGGCCGAGAAAAATAAATCAAATTGTTTGAAAGTGTTCGAAAATGTGGAATTACGTGTCAACAAGATCGAATATATATTGGTTGATGTTGTTCATGGCATGGATAAGTTTGTTGACTTTTATGAAGAAAACGTTTGTTGAATTTTATGAAGAAAGTCTTTTTAAGGAACCGATGGAGACAGAGAAATTAAAGAAGCCATAGATTGAGTAATGAAAATTTGAATCATTCGATACATAGGTGTGTGGTGGGGAAGAACAAATACCATGGTACAAACATGTCGAGGAGGAGGTTGGACTGATCATAGGTGTTATCCACAACTCCTAGGGATAAATAAGGAGATGATGTCTCAATTCCATTAGGTTGTTGACATGGAGTACTGAGAGATAGCTTGACCATCAATGTCCACCTGCACAGATAGAGGCCTGTTATAGCAAGATTTGACTCACCCCATGCAACTTGCTTAGAAGGCCTTTTCCATTTCCCTATGCATACTTGAAGCCCCTTTTTCACTTCCTAGAGCTAAAAAATCACGTTTTTGCACATATACATTCCCTAACAGTGTTAAAACATGTGTATACATAGTTTTCACCATTGCAACCCATCTACATCGGGATTTGTGCCCAAAATTAAAAATTGTGTCGGGTTTCCATGTCACGTCACAAGATCCATGATCCTTGACCTTCCATATACCAGAAACGTTCTGACTCGGCCCTTCAATTCCATTTGAAGGCTGTAAATTGGGCCATACCAAATCCGTGGAGGAGGAGAGAATTCAACTTTTGAGAGAAAATGTAATTTGGAGAAATTTTATCTTCATATTGAGTCTGCATCCCTTTGTCCTTTAAAGTATGAACACATTTTTCAACCCCCAAGATCTTCCCTCTTTGATCAATAACCTCATTGTCTCTCTTATATGAGCTTCATTCCTTTGGTGGAGGATTGAAGTGGTGGAGGCCCAGCTGGAAGGGACTCAGTTTCTCAGTTTCAAGATGTGCCGACACGAAAGTTTGTCACTTATACACTTATGTGGATCATTTTTTAATAGAAATACTATCTTCACGTCCAATTGATATCTTGCAAATATTTGAATTGTTATTCCATGGGCATATTTGTTATGAATTTTAATGGATTAGGTTATTTCATGTGCTAACATTAAATACTATAACCATATGCTTGTGTATCTTGGTTGTTGAGGACAAGTTGCAGGTATAGATCTTTGATTTTTGGGTTGAACGGTGGTCTTCATCGAATGTCCAGACGAGGTAGGATTTTTTATCTTGTCTTGTTATCATTTTCATTTATATAGCATACTTGGGATTAGAGTTGATTTTTGAAGTCATTTCCATTTGTTGTGGTTTACCCCTTTCCATAGAGTAATTTTTCTTGTAATAGAATTGGCGACCATACTGAGGATCTCAGTTTCATCATGAGGGTATCCTTGACATTATCTTACTTCTGGAGGACATTGGGTATTTCTCCATGAGGTACAATCTAGATATTATGGTGAGTGTCATTTCAATATTTGAGGCATTTGAGTTTCTTGCGTTTAAAACTTTTTTGATTATGTAAAGTCTACTTGGAAATTATGATCTTTTCCCTGTTTCACCTTGGTGGTTGACATTACGCCCTAGTAAGTGGTCACCCTTGGGAATGGGTTTTCTACTATGGGTTCCCCTTGACAATTCATCGTTCCATTCCTGACCATACTTATCACTTTCCACACTTCATCCCTTCATCTCCTTACCTTTTGATATTTTTGAGTGTACTGACCCAAGAAGGGATTGTCCCTCATTTCATGGGAAGAAGGTGCTTAAGGCATAGAGGGAATGTAGTTGGAAAAAGATAAAACTACAACTATGGACCTTCTATATGATCTCCCAACGAGGTCTTGATACCAATGAAATTATTCTCCTAAACAATCAAACACTTGCAAAAGAAAAAATTTACATTATATAGATGTCCCACTCATTGAGGTGTGTACATTCATGTGGTGTCACTTTTCTTTCCATGCATTTGGAACTCTGTGTACCTATAGATTCAAGTGACTCAATGGTACTTTCTCCCCAGCTAATTGATTCACAAATAGGGAGTACCCATGGTTTTAACTTTAATTAACTAATGGAAATAAATGAGTTTGGAAGAAAGATGCATTGAAAATGAAGGTGTAGCACACCCTCTACAAAGGCACCCATATATGAGACACTATGATCCCTTATATGTCATGAACCCCATACCCAAAAGACTTACCCCCATCCATATAATATTCTCCACGTGTCTTAGATAGGCGTTCACCTTGGAAACACTCCTTGACTTAGGGAATGATTCACCTAATAGCAATCACCTTGTAAACTATCCCATACCTAAACTTGGCAAAGTGCATAGGGTCTTTGAGCACTTGTTTAGTTTGATGAGGTGGTTTTTTATGCTGTATCTTTTATTGAATTTATTTAATTATCATCATGCATTTTACTTGAGATCCTTGGAGGTTGTATTCATTGTCTTTGCAGGACCTTGATTGGTGGATAGATTTGGAAGAACAAGCCTAACTTGGACTTCCTTGGGGCTTGAATCCCACAGTTTTGATACCATGGCCCTCACACCAAACGATGATGAAAACATTTAGAGGCTTGAGAGACACCTTGGAGGACCTCACCTATGCCCCCACTAGCCCAATGTTTTTCCTTTGGAGGCCAAAATGTCACATTTGGAAGGCTTGACGTCTTTTGCGGGCTAGGGCTTGGAGTGATGGTGTTGTTGACTTAACACTTGACACCTTTTGGATGGAGAGATACCTTCACTTGATGAAGAATACCCTATCACATTAGAGGGAGGAATTTGGAGGCCCAATGTTTCATCTCCAAGCTCAAGGATTTGCTAAGAGTGCCAAAATGTTTCCCTAAAGGTGAAACATTATACTTCTTTTAGGATTTCTTATGTGCAAAATCAAATTTAAAATTGTAAAGGGGAAAAGTGAGGGTTTTTGACCCCTTACTTTGTGGTTTACCCTAAAGTTAAGTGGAAAAACACTTCTTAGAAGATTTGTATAAATAACGATCATTTCTATTTCATTTTCATCATAGCTCTCCCATTGTGAAAAAACTACTTGGCTGAAATTTGCGCCCTACTTTGGCAATTTTTTCTATCTCTCTTTGATACTATCTCTTGTGATGATTTGTCTTGGCTATTGGATGAATAAGTAAGACGTTATCTTTCTTGGAGTCTATTTCTTTCTTTTATAGTGGATTTTTCTTGGCAAAAAGGAGTTTATCTTTTTAATGCTTGGACTAAGTAATGAATATTTCTTGTTATTGCTTCATTTCTTATTCACAAGGTTAATTTGATAATATTTTGTGGAATTAGGGCATACAACCCCACTAATCCCATCATAATTGTCTTGGATTAATTTGTTTCATAAAGGAATACTAGAAGAAGTAAAAGGGCTTACACCCTCCTAGGTTTTTCCTAGCTAGTTTTGTTTGCCTTAGGGAGTAAAAGGGCTTACACCCCCAAGGAAGTAGCACAACTAGCTCTTTCATTTTAAACACTCCATAACCCAATATTTAAGGGCATTAATATCTTGCATTGGATAAATAAAATCATTGCATTGGGATACGTAGAATCATGAGATATTGAAATTGTTTAAGTTGGGATATTTTCTATATGCTTTAAGCTTTCCAAAGTGTCTAGGGTGTCTAGATTTATCAAGTGGATCTTGAGCTATAGCTAATTAAATTCTACAGCCATTCGGGCTGCAAAAAATCATCTTCTATTTGTAATTTTAGCTTGCATTTTGACCGTGGAAATATGCTAGTAGACCATAATTATCATTCTATTGCTAATTAGTGAACTTTTTGTCGAATTACTTGCTTATTTCCGTGGTTAAAAATCACTTCTATAGAAAATCATTGCTACACCCACTTTATTGTTACAAACTTACTATGAAAACACCATATAATAGCCCTCTGAAACAAGTAAAGCATGTGCTAAAGTATTGGGGATGAATCTACATGTGTTATGCTTCATTATCCAACAAATCTTTGATGCTTTAAGTGATTAAATCTTTATTAATTGGTTAATTTATCTATTGATATATAATCTTGTTTACTGTTGTAATTAGGGACATCAAGCTTAACTTGCTTGTCTCAGGCAGGTACAACCATCCTCAACAAGTACTCAATTACTTGGAGACTATAAACCATCTTTTAGACTCTTTATTAAGCCCCCTTCCACTTAGTAACTTGACCTATAGGGGAATCACTTCCATAGTCTCACTTTCCAGTTCATTTCCCCCTAAGTTCACCTTGGATTCCCCCCTAGTGTTGGATTTTTCCTTAAATAAAGCGAGTGGAGGGTTTATCTAAAGTGACAGTGGGTAAAGTATCCCATCATTATTTCCATATTGTGGATTGGGTTGGGATTTCCCCAACGTATAGTTTGCACGATAACATTTTTTCATCATTGTCGGGGAGGATTTTGAATCCTCTTTCATTCCCTAATGACACTTTGGAAATATTCCATCCCAAATCCTTTACCCTTATATTTCCTAGGGACTCCACTTAAACGATGTTCCCCTTACACCCTTGATGATCTCTTCTTGAGGCTCATCTGGCGACTCCACCTTCTAAAAATCCTCTTTCCTATAATATATTTCCTCTATGGAGATTCAAACCTTCTAAGGTTTATCGAAGAAGGAATCCCCTTAAACCTTTCATTTTCAAATCCCTTTTCCAAGGTACCCTTCCACTTTATCCAATGGATTTCCCTTAGGAAAAATACATTTGCAAACCTTTGAACATGGCCAACATCACTGGACATCCTAATTCCATGCTAAAAAAGTCTCACAAATGGTTTCCAAAGTTCTCAAGGAATAATGTCATCACTATTGATGATCATCTCTAAGAAATGAGCCAAGACATGGAGAATGCAGAGGTAGAACATGAGGATGTAGCTATGAATATACTAGCTTCATCATTAACTGAATATGCTCAAATATGGTTCAGATCCCTACCTAATAATCACATAGAATCTTATGAATATTTCACAAAGTTGTTCAAGAAAATATGGAAAACAAAGAAGGATAATGGAATTCTTGTACCTTAGTTCAATCATATAATGAAGAAGGAGAGTGAGACAGTGAGTGAATTTGACAATAGGTTTGACAGATTGTACGGTCAAATCCTAACAGATCTACATCCTACAAATGCAGATGTTTGTCTCCTTTATATGAATGCTTTCGATGGGAAATTTCATTTCATCCTTAAGGATATGAAGCCCACCACTTTGGAGTTAGCCAAGGAGTACAACACAAAGATTGAAGAGAAACTTCTTGACTCAAAGGTTGACCCTTTCAGTATCCTCACACCAAGACATAATCAAAGGCTAAAGCTTCCAGTAGAAGTGCTCCAGATCCAATTACCCTCTTAAGTCATAAGATAGATCATATGAGTATTTAGTTTTTCCATGCTCAGAATCACATCATGGGTCACTTGACTATCGTAGAAAGAAATGAATCTCCCCCCAAACCTCAGTTTACCAAACAACAGATAGATGCCACAAGTTGGAAGCCAAGGCCCCGGCAAGAGGTAAAGGCTCCTAACACATTAAACCTGGTTGGAATGGTCAATACAGAAGAAACATAATGGTGTTCTCCTTTTTAGGAACCCCATCGATAATATCAATGCCCTTAACGTGATGAATACTTCCATTATAGTATGAAATTCATGGACATGATTTGTAACTTCCAAGAGTAATGCATTACTCTGGAACATATTGATGAAGCTAGAAGAAAAGGAGCAAGAGAGGGGCAACTCTGAGTGTTGAACCAATTGACAGATGATCAGAGAAAGAAATTGAGAAAAAGGGAAATTTTGACATATGCAGGAAGAAATGAAACCTCAGTTCCTCCGCCACAACCTTCCACTATACTTCATCCAAAAGAAACAACTTATCCTCCATCTATAGAAAAGGTGGTTCCACCATTTCCACCTCCAATGCATGAGTTGCTTATAAATCCAACTCCATCAGAAGATGAGATTCAGTTGAACATAGATGTGTCAGCCATGTTTGGAAAGTTGAATATGACAGTCCCTATAATGAAGATGTGAAAGATTACTTTTGTGATGAGGGAAGTCTTGAGGTTATTAAACGTACCAACCAAAAAAGAGGACCCTCTGATGATCTTGAACACCATATATTTTTACTGGAAAAGGGATAGTAATGTTGCCTTCTATCTTTCTTTGGGCATAAATGGTATCCACTTGAATAATTGTATGCTAGACTTTGGAGCCTTATCAAATGTCATGTCCTTGAAAGTGATGGAACAACTTAGCTTGAAGATGATCTGACCACATGGAAATGTTTTTGGTATTGATTCCAAAAGGGTCAAGGTTTACAGGCTATGTGAAAATGTTGAAGTTTACCCGATTGATTTCCCTCATATTAGAACCATTATGAACATATTAGTGATTGATGTTCTAGATGCTTACATAATGCTTCTATCAAGAAGCTATTCCACCGCTCTTGGATGTTTTCTTAGCATGGATCTCACCCATTCACATATTCCCATGGGAGATGGCACTTTCGAGATTTTGTATAGCCGAGAGAAAGATGACAAGCATGTTATGGATCCATACGGTCCTGATTACACTAGTTAGTGTGATTATGATGTACGTCACCAAATCATTGAGTATGATACATAGGACATGCCTTTTACGTAGGAATATTGCATAGACATGTTTCTCCAAAGGAAAAATTATTACAAGGATAAGATTGCAAAATTTCAAGGGAAAGAACTCGAATCCATCAAGATATTGAAAAGGGAAGAAGATAAAGAAAACAAAGAACCTAAGAAATCCATTAAAGATGTAGTCAACTTGGAGCCTCCTTCATATCCTTACATTGAGAATATAACTTAAATCAAATAAAATGAAGGAATTATTGTGTTCATGTGGGATAAAAGGAAGGGAAAGCCTAAATATGATAAAATGGAAGATGGCCCTTGGTTTGGCCCTTACATCATCAAGAACAAGTTCAAGAAAGATAAGTACTACTTGACAGCTTTGGATGGGAGAAAGATTCCATTTCCAGTAAATGGGTCTCTTCTCCTACCCTACATTCAAGGCACTTGACATCTTCAGGGCCCAAGCCCCAGGTAAGTAGGTAGGTCACTTTTATAGGTCATTTTGATTTCCTACATTTGCATATTGATTTCTCATGGTATTTTAGTTTCATTTCATATTTGATTTTCATTTTTATCTACTTGCATTATTGATTTACATGTTTTTCTTTTCATCATATATATGAAAAATGTTAAATAAATTATTTTCTAGATAAGTTGTCATTTTTGAAGTTTTGGATTTTTTTATATGGAAAAAGGATGAGTGAGCCATCCTACACTTAACATTTTGTTGTTTCGGTGTGTGTAGGAACAATCCCACTAGGAGATGATGCACTTATCATGCACTATATGGAAAGTACATGTCCCCAAGTAGGAGCTATATGTTATCCAAAACTCCTAGGGATAACTAAGGAGATTATGTCTTGAGGCCCTTAGGTTGCATACATGGAGTGTCAAGAGAAAACTTGACCGACAGTGTCCACTTGCACAGATAGAGGCATGCTTTACCACCACATATCAGTTTCATCATGACGTTATCCACCACATCAACTTGATTCCAAAGGACATTGGGTCTTGATCCATGAGGTACAAGAAAAGTATTATGGTGACTGCCATTTCAATGTTTGAGGCATTTGAATTACTTGCATTTAAAACTACCACTGATTATGTAACTTCTTCTTGGAAATTATGATCTTTTCCCTGATTCACCTTGGTAGTTGACATTGTGGCCTTGTAAGTGGTCACCCTTACGAATAGGTTTTCTACTAGGGGATTTTCTTGATGAGTAAGAATTCCATTCTCGACCATACTTGTCACTTTCCACACTTCATCCCTTCATCTCCTTACCTATTGGGATTTTCGGGGGTACTAACCCAAGAAGGGATTGTCCCTCATTTAATGGGAACAAGGGGTTGAAAGCCCAAAGGGGAGGTAGTTGGAAAAATATAAAATCCCAATTATGAACCTTCCAGATGCTCTCCCAAAGAGGTCTTGAGAACAACTAAATGCTTCTCTTAAAAAATAAAAGACCCACAAAAGAAAAAACTTACATTATATAGATGTCCCACTTGTTGAGGTGTGTACACTCATGTGGTATCCCTTTATTTTCATGCATATGGAACTCCATGTACCTATATATTCAAGTGACTCTACAGTAATTCCCCCCCAACTAATTGATTCACTAATAGGGAGTACCTAGGGTTTGGAATTTAATTAACTAATGGAAATATATGGGTTTGGAAAAAAGATGCATTGAAAACGAAGGTGCAACACACCCTTCACAAAGGCACCAATAAATGATGACACTACAATCCCTTGTATGTCATGAACCCCATGCCCAAAAGTCTTACCCCCATCCATATCATGTTCTCCACATGTATAAGAGAGGGGTTCACCCTGGATACACTCCATGACTTAGGGGATGATTCACCCAATATGTCACCTTATCAACCCTCCCATACCTAAACTTGGAAAATTGCATATGGTCTTTGAGGACTTGTTTAGTTTGATGAGGTGGTTTTTGATCCACATAATTAGGTGGCTCTTTTATTGAATTGATTTACTTATCATGATGCATTTGACTTTAGATCCTTGGAGGGCATATTCATTGTCTTTGCAAGACATTGCTTGGTGGATAGATTTGGAAGAACGAGCCTATATTGGGCTTCCTTGGGGCTTTAAGCCCATAGGTTGTATACCATGGCCTCCACACTAGATGATGATGAAATACTTGGATGCTTGAGAGACACCTTGGAGGACCTCACCTATGCGCCCACTAGCCCAACATTTTTCCTTTGGATTCCAAAACATCACATTTGGAAGGCTTGACATATTTTGGGGGCTAGGGTTTGGAGTGGTGATGTTGTTGACTTGACATTTGGAACATTTTTAATTGAGAGAGACCTTAACTTGATGAATAAGACCCCAATGCATGAGAGGGAGGCCTTTGGAGGCCCAATGTTTCATCTCCAAGCTAAATGATTTGCTAAGAGTGTCAAAACGTTTCCCTAAAGGGGTGACATCGTGTTTCTTTTAGGATTTCTTATGTGAAAAGTAAAATTTAAAATTGTAAAGGAGGAAAGTGAGGGTTGTTGACCCCTTACTTTTTGGTTTATCCTAAATTTTAGTGGAAAAACACTTTTTAGAAGATTTGTATAAATAAGGATCATTTCTATTTCATTTTCATCATAGCTCTCCCATTGTGAGAAGACTAACTATCTCTCTTTGATACTATCTCTTGTGATGATTTTTCTTGGCTATTGGATGAAGAAGGAAGGAACTATCTTTCTTGGAGGTTATTTCTTGCTTTTTTGGTCTATTTTTCTTGGTAAAAAAGAGTTTATCTTGTTATTGCTTGGACTAGGTAAGAAATATTTCTTGTTATTACTTCATTTCTTAGTATTAAGGTTAATTTACTAATATTTTGGGGATTATAAGGGCATACAAACCCGCTAAGCCCATCATAATTGTATTGGAATAATTTGTTGTATAAAGGAATACTAGGAAAAGTAAAAGGGATTACACCCTCCTAGGTTTTTCCTAGCTAGTTTTGCTTGCCTTGGGGAGTAAAAGGGCTTACACCCCCAAGGAAGTAGCACAACTAGTTCTATAATTTTAAAGAATCCATAACCCAATAGTTAAGGTAACTAATCTCTTTCATTGGAGAAATAAAATCATTGCATTGGGATATGTAAAATGATGGGATATTGCAATTGTTTAAGTTGGGATATTTTCTATATGCTTTATGCTTTCCAAAGCCTCTAGGGAATCTAGATTGGTCAAGTGGATCTTGAGATATAGTTAATTTAATTCTACAACCATTAGGGATGCAACAAATCATATTCTATTTGTTATTTTAACTTGCATTTTGACCATGGAAATACGTTAGTAGACCATAATTATCATTCTACTGCTAATTAGTGAAATTCTTGTCTGATTTATTGCTTGCTTCCCTGGTTAAAATTTTTTTTGTAGAAAATATTTTCTAAAGCCACTTGGATGTTACAAAATTACTCTGAAAACACCATAAAATATCCCTTTGAAACCACTAAAGCACGTGCTAAAGTATTGGGGATTAATATACATGTATTATGCTTCATTCTCCAACCAATATTTGATGCTTTAAGTGATTAAATCTGTAGTAACTGGTTACTTTATTTGATGATATATACTGTTGTTTACTTCTGTAATTAGGGACAACAACCTTAACTTGCTTGTCCACTTAAATTTGATCTTGTACACTTGTATCTTCTTGTCTATCGGTAAGGTAAAACCATCCTTAGCAGATACTCAAGCACCTGACAATTATAAACCATCTCTGAGACTCATTTTCAAGCATATTTCCACTTAGTAACTTACCTTTAGGGGAATCACTTCCTCTGTCCCAATTTCCACTTCATTTCCCCTTAAGGTCACTCGGTATTCCCCCCTTGTGTTGTATTTTTCCTTTACTAAAGTGAGGGGAGGGTTTATTCAAGGTGATAGAGGGTAAACTCTCCCACTGTTATCCCTATCTTGTGGATTGGGTCAGGATTTTCCCAACGTACACTTTGTGCAATAATAGTAGGAACACTTTGGGATGGTGAATGGCCCTACAATCAAGAGCTTAAGCAACTTTGAAAGAAAGGTGATGGTATAAATGCATCCAATGTTCCATTCTTGATGTACTTCATGAAAAAGCATGGTGACACCTTGGTGGTTTTGATGAAGCAAGACAAGGATGGATGTGGTGGCTCATTGAGCTTCCCCCTTCCACTCTCACAATGAAAACATGAGCATGTTGTCTCATTGTCACAAAGACCACTTTGAGTCAACTAACCGGTTCCCTACAGGTAGGCACCGCAACAATTTAGGAGGATCCGATAGTTCAAAATTTGCAAAGAGAAATGGGTGATTTTGGTGTTGAAATGAGTTCTTGTGGATTTGGTGCGATGGTTGAACTAGCTACCCGATTAGATAAGACACAAGGGAATCACACACACATTGACAACAAAGGAAGTCAAAATAAGGACACGACATGGAGACACAAAGAAGGATATGGGGTCATGAAGGATGTGGCTAGTAACCACAATAGAAGAATTAATTTTCAGGGTTGTCAGGATGAAAACAACTTAGAGTGGGGGAGGATGTAAATATTGGGGCAGTAAGCTTGGGCATGCACATTTCCAACACCGACCAAGATGAAGGAAACCTGCCAGGAAGGATGCTTAGTGTGAATGAAGAGATGAAGTCTTCTTATGGCGAAAGTTGGGGTTCCTTGGGTGTGCGATGTACTAAGGAGCGACTCCACCCAAAAATGGATTACAATGTAAGTTAGGTGTAGGGATTAACAAAAGATGTTGGTAGAAGAAATAGGTGCATCACCAAATGAAGAAGCAAATAAGGCATAAGGATTTCATGCTTAGGTAATTCGGACCAAATCACCTAACGATGAGTCGACTGGAATGGAAGGTGGTGTCGGTTGAAAGGTTCAATGGACGCAACCAAGGCACCGTGGAACATAATTAAACCATTAAGGGTTGAATGTATGATTGTGGGAAAGTCTTGGGTGCCCTAATGAATCAATTAGTCGAAGAAATAAAGGAGGGAACACTTAGGGAGTTGGCCTGACTAACATAAGGGGGTTTTCTCCGCTAAAAAAATTCGATAAATCAACTAAGTGAAAAAGACATAGCAAAGAGAAGGTTGAATCACCCTAGGGAAAGGAGTTGTGTCACTTCATAAGGATGGGACTCTAATTATTCCCAAGGGGGGAGAAAAAACAAATTCATCCAAAGATAAAAAAAGATCATTCAACATGGTGACCAAGTCTAGGAATGAGTTGGTGATCATAGGTTGCATGGACTGAGGTGGGGGAATCATGTACCACACAGATGAATCTTGAAGGAGAAGTGCTCATTTAAGCGTTTTGTCTATGGTAATGAAGGATTTTGCAAGGTGACACTAGGAATTTTGTCTATTGTCTTTTGCACAAGTTATTGTTGAGTAAACATGAGTAGAAGCCCCTTATTAAAATATCTTCGGTGTGGCACGAGTTGCAAAATCGACACACTCCTACCTTTGTAATAAAAATTGGGTATTAGGTCGATTTGGCCACCCACTTTGCATATACATTGTAACTGTGTATGGATGTGTTCTATTACTTGTTGGATGTTCTAAGTATAAAAGTAAACATAAATGTTCAGTAATAAATGAATTTGAGAGAGTGGTGTAGTTTGGGCAAAGTAAATCGAGGTGGTATTTCCACCAAGTATAAAATTTAAGTTCTCGCATCTCATTGAGATAAGAACACAATTTACAAGAATTTTAACGTTGGCCCCCTTCACCTATCACTAGGCGAGTCCCTTAGGGATGGGGTCCTTTTGTAAAGGATAATATGAAATATGGTCAAAATTCAGGAAATACAATGTTTCCATGTTGTATGGATCAGGACAATATTTCTAACGGGCTATCATGAGCCTGATTCTGAGCCTGTATGACCCTGTACAGAGGAAGCAAAGTTAGCGTCACCCGAATGGAAAAATCCAATAGATGTGACTTCCTACTCTGATTCTATTCAAATTCCTATTTAAAAAGGAAAATAAAACCCATACATGGTTTAGGACAGTGCAAGACCTTTCCAATGGTATATCCCGTGCTTGGTTTCGACCCCCGATTGGTAAGAACAAGCTTTCGCAAGTTCATGACCAATTTCAAACACCACATTGGTTGCAGTGCTTCAGGGTTTACAAATTGTTGGTAAAGAGTTTTAAATCAGATATTCATATATGCCACTCTATAATAGACTCAAATACCTTTCCAATGACCCCTCATTTTCCTCATTTCGACCTCGGATGGCCTGGTTAGAGCTATCACAAGTTCGTCAATTATTTTGGGCAACGGGGGGCAACCAACTCACATGGAAAGGTTTCATGACAACTAAAACAACCATTAATGGCCCCAACACAAAAATCTATGGAAAAAATGGATGTTTAATAAGAAAAATCTATTTGTTGGGATAGGTCCGACCTATCCAAATGTGAAGATGGTTACTTCTTTTTTGATAGCTCGGCATGAGGTAGAGGCTATTCGCACCTCAGCTGGTCCTTCGCCTAAGGCAGTAATGAAGGGGAAAAAAGAGAGGTAAAAGACTTACATGAATTCTTTCTCAGGATGACCCACCTTGGTTATTGTCCTCCCTCAGCTTCCTGGATGGCCAAAATGGCCTCGAGGTGAAAATTATGGAAAATAGGATGAAAATAAGCTCGCTGATTGTTTGGACAGTGAACTAAATAAACTTAGCACCGAGTTGTTCACTCCCTTAAAATGTTGTAAAATGGCCCATGATGGGTTCCCAAGGTAAAACAGTGTTATGGACAATTAACCAATGGATGCCTCAAGTGAAAGAGTTCAAAACAAGGGTGACACTTGAGATTAAAAAGCTACATCGAAGTCCTTTTAGATGGTTGTAAACTATGAACAACAAGTTGTTCGAAGCTTTTAAGACAGGGAAGCTTGATACCCCCAGGGGTGACCCGAGAAGTGATCATAGAATATTGTCAAATCAAAAAGGGGGTTGTAAAAGGGGATGAACAACATTTTTGACAAGTTTTTACATCTATGATATAAAAGAGTATTTACAACTTCAATTTTTGGTTCATGGGTGAAGGGTGGATTGACGAAAGGTTGACTTTAAATGTATTTTATTGGTGAATTTTTTGTTATTAACACATGCCTTGGCCACCACACTATTTTCAAGTTTATCCCAATCAGGAAACCACATCCCAGAACTATGCCAACTAGTATAAGAAGTGTAATCCTAGAAGGCCATAGGGGTTAGGTTGAAGAGTGCCCCATGCAGTTCAGAGAAGTGGGGATTAGCCACTTCTCATCACTAGCGCTTTCGGGATCTTAAATCCGCTTGGATGGAAGAAGGATACCTTCGAAAAGGAAGATGCCCGAGACCCCCCTAATGGGAGTTTTAGCTGAGCTTACCCAAGCAGAGTAGTCTTCCAACCAGGCTAAGCTAATCAACACCTTGACCATGTGGTACTAAGGAAATACCACTCAATTCATACTAACTAGACAACTTCGTAGGGGCTTCTGATGAAGGCTCCATGACTTTGAATCTTAGTATCCTACAAAATTGAAATTACTTCAAATGAAACACCAGGCCATCCATGTGGCAAGGTCACGTCTTTCTTTCACAAGCGTGCTTCGTAGTTGTTGAATTTGAAATATATCTAAAACTATATACATAAAACAAGTAAATAGGTAGGTGACATATATGGCACAACTAAATAATATGTATATGTATGTATCTAAATAGTATAAGTTTTTTTTTAGGGTATGGGGCGAACCCCTGAATTGTTTTCAAGTGTTATGCAAATTTTTGCTTATATTTAGCTTGTTGATTTTTGTATGGCCCCTTTAGGGGCAACCACCTGTAGATTAGTGAATGAAATTTAATACAAGTAACGATTACACCATTCAACCCAAAGGAATGGGTTGAGTCTCTTGACGAGCGACAAGGATGCCATGTGCATGAAAACCCCAACCGATTCCTTGTATGGGGATTTGAATTCTAGTGTTTGAAATTTAGAAATTATGATGATTATCTACAGAATTATATATCATATTTTATGAACATAAATTCAAAATTAAACTACTCAAGCAATCTGCAGAAGCTAAGCATATCAACATTGGTATGTGTGCCAAAAATTTTGGAATGAGTGCAAGTGATATAAAGTGAATATGAGAGTGATTGGGTAGATTTACCAATAAAATTTGATGTTTTTTCTTGCTTGTCCTACTGGCCCCTTTGCCTCAAACAGGTCTTTAGGTGGTCCCTAACCGCTTAGGAGAAGTGGATTAGGTGACCGGTTATGTCCTTGTAGAAAAAAAATGAAATTTTAGTATCTATGTATGGAAAAATTGAATTAAATGTAACAAAAGTTTTCACATAAAAGGTATATAACAACCAACTAAGATGGATTTCCCGCGGGGGGGAATTGACTAAAATGACAAATTTTCCTATTTTGAAAAACAAGGTTAATGGTAGGGAAACATAATAGAAATATACATGAATGAAAAGAGTAAACAAGCAAGTATGAACAACCAACTAAGGGGATTATTTGAGGGTTGTCATAAGGGGTCCTGGGACTCCCAACCACTAGATAAGGCTGAAAACAACTGAGTACTACAGAAAATTTTCACTAAAACACATAAAACAAGTTAAACCAAGATGTTATAAAATTAAAGCAAGCAAGCTAAACCAAGGAAAACAACAACAAACACCTAGCTAATGTAACAAACCTCGTCGCTACGACAACAAGCCTCACATAACAAGAGCAATTTTTTTTTTCTCATTTTCTTTTCCTTACGTTTTCTTTTTTTGTGTGTGTAGGAAGGTATTAATGACAATATACTCAACATCGCAACATGACGACAAACACAACGCATGCAACTCACGCCACAACAAACATAACGACCTAACATAAAAGCACATCAAGCACCTAGAAGTAATGTATGGCATTCAACCGATGAAGAATAAGAATGACTACCCGTCCATCCTACCCTGCAATGGTTAGGACCTCCCGGACACATAAGCAACACTCAAGCCCAGGTTCCCATCGATTTTGACCATTTAAGGTCTCAAGGATGGTGACTGTTCTGAGGAACAAGGAGGTGTCTACATCCCGCCTGACACAACAGAACAAGCCTACTAAGCTAAGGACAATCGTCCTAGCAACCCCACGCACCCAAAATTAAATACACAAGTGACTAGAACCCTTACAGTGAGCAACCAATCACATTAAATGTTTACAAAACCAAGTACAAACATCAATTATAACGAACAACAACACCCTCAATGGGAAGCGCAAGCTAAAAACAACTTCCCCAACAACCCTTCCCTTTAATCACATCTTAAATTAATCGATAATTACAATTTCTACATTAACCTTATATACAATCTACCTGGGCAATTCTAAATTGGGCAAGTAGGGATTTTTCTTGCCTCCAAGTTAAATTTCTTACTCACCTCAATTTCAAAACTAATGTGGATAGATATTTTAGTTAAACCACCACATTATATTATTTATTTATATTAAATCTTATTCCATGAAACATACATATACTACACACCATCTCGTATCTTTATAACTAAATTAATTTAAATTTGAGAGACCTTCAAAACTAAATAATTTAATTAACTTAAACTACATAGCAAACACTTTTCAGTATTAATGATTAATAATCAAATTTATTTCATTTAAAAAGGTCAAACATCACATCTATCCCGAAACTTAGATTCTGAATACTACATTTTCCAGAATGCAGAACAAGATATATGTCGTATAATATGGTTCAACACTCGTGACCTTTTTATTTTTCATATTATCTTTGTAAGCATTTATATATATGATTCATACCATTATACGTATTGAGAAGTACGACCCAATACCTGCATGTTGTTACTACTTAAAAACTGGTAATTAAAGTATAAGTTCATATTTATTATTTAAAATCTGGAAATTAAAAGTATAAGTTCATAATTCACAACATACTAAAATAATCTTGATATTATAAATAACTAGAGCTTATTGTTTACTCTTAAATATGTTTTCTGATTAAAACAGTTGACTGTTTTTAAGAAAACAATTGATATATACGGAGGGATTCTAATTCACAGAAATTGGTATGCCTCCATAGCCGAAGAATAATGCATCCTAAATTCAAGGCTAAGTAATATCCCTATTTACAGATTTCCAAGAAATGCTAAGGTACTATATTTTCTTGCTAACTATGGAGTTTAAGGAGATAAAAATAAAATGTTATGAATTTTGAATTGTTCTTTCTCTTGCCTTTACTATTGCATAGGGTGCTTCCGCTCAGTCAACTAGGCACTCTACCTCTACCTCTGTGGGTTCTCCATCTCCAGATGGATCAGCCTAATCAGTTGTTGAATTGACTAAATCAATATATATGGATCGTTTTCGGGTGAGTGAGAAAGTCGTGGAATGGAACAATGATAGTTGCGTTGTCAATGTAATCTTAACCATATTTACAGTCATAAAAAATGCAATCAATCTAAAACTATATGATGGCCAGGATCAAGTGAGCTCGTACTATACCAACTATGATTTGGAGCCAATTATTGTTGGCCAACCCGAATTCTTCATAAATAAAGTGAAAGTTTTGGCCAATGTTGCAGGAAGAGAAATCCTTCAAACATCACAATAAAATCTCTGCGTATTCCACAACTATCTCTGTCATACATATTAGTGCAATTTCCTAGGCATATTAAAAAACAACTTAGTCAGTCTATCAGAGCAATTTCGTGGGCGTATTAACAACAACTAAGTCAAATTTCGAAGGGCAAAAACATGGCATCAATTAATTGCAAATCGTGGGCATTAATAGGAATCACATGGCAGCAAATTTTTAAAGAAAAACTTAGTCTTCATCAAGGTAAAAATCACCCCAAAGGTAAAACGAAATGCAGGTAGAGAAATCATTCGTTTTCCATTGCCAGAATACCTAATATAAAATTTGCAGACAAGAATAATTCCTCTTTTCCATCACCAGAATTCCAATTATAAAATTTGTAGACATGAAATCATTTCTCTATTCCATTGCTAGAATACAAAATAGAAAAAAATGCAGACATGCAACCATTGTGTTTTTCCATTGCCAGAATATCCAAAAATTTGCAGACAGGGAATCAATTCATGCTTTCATTGCCATAACCCCAATACAGTTAAGACACCAGTAAGGGAATGCAAGGATCCAATGGGAAGGTCATGGAATGATTATAGGGGTTCTATCAGTCAAGGCATAGAGAAAACCAACCATGACACCAGATAATCCACACGCAGAGGTCATTGCCAGATGGTGGAATCAACAATCAACCAAGGACAAACATCAAGGGTAGTCGGCTAACAGGTTTGTTCTTCGCTCATAATCCTCACATAGAAAAGTAGGGCATTGAGATCCATAGGTCTTTTAACTCTAAGGATATGACCATAGATTAGGCTCCTGGATGACTGCTTAGGCGAGGACTGGTGAGCTAGGGATGAAGGCTAAACAACCATGAAGGTCACAATCAACACAGCAAGGTGGTCAAGACGTGCGAGGAATGAAGCCATGGAAGTCAATATATCATTGAGCTAGGCTAAAAAATTTCAGAAAACCATCTAGACAATCAATTCACTTACCCAAGTAAAAATGAGGATTCAAGCATAAGTTCTAAAACAATTTACCATACAAATGAAGAAAGTGTATTGTTGCCTGTTCGGAGTGGACGTCCCATGTGGTCCTTGCAACTCCTTCATTTCGACCGGCGAGACTTCACCGGTACCTCCCAACCAATGCTAGAGGTACTCTTCTTCCCCCTTAGCCCCTCGAGCCTCAAAGGGCCACACACTCACTATCCAGAGATTTCGACTAGCTCCCAACTCACCTCGCAAGGCCAATCTACCACTCCTCATTGAGCTGGGTATCCCAACTCCCACAAGTTAAGTCAGTCAAGTGGATATTTCTGCAGTGTAATGTTACGCAAATAGAAGAGATCCTACGTCCATCTCCTCCCTTCATTATATAGAGTTTTGTGGTTCCTTACTTTCCTAAAATATCATTTAATTAAGTTTTTAAAATTTAGTTCCTAAAAATTCCTCCCCGTACAAGTGTCACCCATCCCCTTCATTCCTCCATAAATTAATTTCTTTAATTAATTAATTATCTTTATTTCCCTCACCCACCTAGAGTTACTCCTAGAATCACTCCTAGGTGTCCCCAAATTCT
>ML821201.1:288558-300820 GCA_009831015.1 Picea engelmannii
CTCACCCACCTAGAGTTACTCCTAGAATCACTCCTAGGTGTCCCCAAATTCTCTTACAGGTTTTAATGGCTTTTTCTATTATTAAATTGTTAGTTCAGTTTAAATTAGAAAGCTCTTAAATGGTAGATACTTTACTAAGTTTGACTTTCTGCTTTTTCCCTTATGTTCCCCTTTTTCCCTTTTTATGTTTCCCTCTTTTCCTAGTTTCCTATATTTTTTATTTTTCCCTCTTTTCCCCTTTTATTTAGAACTCAAAAAGCCAGGTGTGGAAATTAACCCTTTTTCCCTTTTCTCTTTTTATTAATATATTTTAAATTATCATAAAATAATAAAACGATTAATTCCCTTTTTAAATTTTATTCCAACAGATTTTTATGAATCAATTAAATTTCTTACTCCCTTCGTGTTACAAGATTTAACAAAGACCATACTCTTTATTTTTATTTATTTATTATTATAATTATTATTATTATTTATAGATAGATAAAATTTTACCACTAGCATAGTTTAGACTTAAACCTTAAATTTTCGTATTGGGCGACATTTAATAAGGAATTGTTTTTTTTTTTTAATTCTTCACATGTTATTCTACCTAAGGCCATCTAGGTTCATTCATATATCATCAACAACATGATGTTCCCTTCAAGATGCACTAGGTTCTCTAAGGGTGCCAATCACCCTAATGTGTTTCCCTTGCGCGACGTGCCCTTCAGAATGCACTACATGCTCCAAGGGTGCCACTCACCTCTTGACTGACTTGGTAGACATAAAAAACCCCTGGAGTCAATACTCCACCAGGTGAACTTGTGGGAGACTAAGGGCCTCAAAGGAATAAGGTCCCCGCCTTATTGTTTTCCCCTTAGAATCATCGTGAGCGATTATCGTAGACTGCCCTCATGGCATCGTCGGTCCTCTTGAACTAGGTAAACATTAACCTATATTTGGATCCATGGTGGGAGTGCTAGTAGGTTGTGGTAGGGCTATTGTCCACACCTCTCCCTCAACATCTCTAGTAGTCGTGCATGACCCCTTTACTCCACATGTGAGTCTGGTCGGAAATCTATCGTCAGCCTGCGTCATCAACAAATCATGTCAGAATATATCCATATCATATCATCTATTCAGATGCACTAATATCAAAGTAATACAATCAAACCCCAATGGTACACTCCCTAACTCGATCCGAAGTCCAAGGGGTTCCATCAATGCCTCTACATCCTCGAGGTCCAGAATCCTGCACACTCAATAAAACCGAGTCAATAGCACCTTTCTATGTCAATGCAGTAAACAAACATGTCATCAACCCATAATGCCTCATAATCAAAATAAAAAGTTTTAATAGCATAATAATCCAGATCACTTGCGAGCAAGTGTCCTCAAAGAATAAGTTTTCTCAGTGCACCAGAGCAGGATGTTACATACATCCCCTCTTGGTCTAAAATTCGTCCCGAAGTTTCACAGTATATATGTTGAAATAAAGTGTATCACAGTATCATATGTCTATCTATCAAACAAAAATGGAAACTGTTGGCACATATCATATGCATCCTCTCAAGTCACCGAGTGTGGACTATAATTGTCCCACTAGACCTTGACCTGCTCTATCGTTCGACATCGTATATGTTGAATGCAATGATCCAAGATGCGGATCATCTCAACTATGAGCACCCCCTCTTCCGATACCTGCAAGGAACTCATGTCAATAACATGTGTAGGATCAATAATATAATGTCTCAAAACAGATACATGAAAAACATCATGCATACGCCTCAAAGAATCCAGCAAGGCTAGTCGATAGGCCACGTGCCCCTTTCTCTCCACAATCTCAAAAGGTTCCACAAACCTAGAAGAGAGCTTATCTCCCTTCCTAAACTTGATCAAACTCTTATGCAGTTTAACCTGCAAGAAGACTCGATCGCTGACCTCGTAATTACGGTCGACATGGTACGCATCGACATAACTCTTATGTCGATCCTGCACTTCTTTAATCCTTTGTATTATTGTTTGCATTTTCTCTTCCATTTCTTGGATCACTTCTGGTCCCACCATGACCCTATCCTCAAGCCGATCCCAACTCAAAGGCGTCTAACATAGTCGTCTGTAAAGAAACTCGAAAGGTTCCATCTTAATGGTGCTCTGGTAACTATTGTTGTAAGTGAACTCCACTAGTGGAAAGAATTCTTCCCAACGCTTTTGTTGGTCCATCACGTACATGCGCAACATGTCCTCTAAGGTCTAGTTCATTCGTTTGATCTGCCCATCAGTCTCTGGGTGATACGTAGTACTGAAGTTAAGTTGGGTTCCCAAGGCCTCTTGGAAACTCGTCCAAAATCGTCTCGTAAACACCGATCCTCAATCGGATATAATCCTCTTAGGCACGCCATGCAGCCTCACAATCTCACTGATGAAAAATCTAGCTATGTCAGGTGCCTGATACATTGTACGCACAGGAATAAAGTGAGCACTCTTCGTCAGAGTGTCTACTACTACAAAAATTGAGTCATGTCGCCTTGCTGTCAGTCGAAATCTAACAACAAAATCCATCGAAATAACCTCCCATTTCGATTCTGGAATAGTGTGTGGTTATAGTAATCTTGTTGGGTGTCTATGTTCTGCCTTTACCTACTGACATTCTAGACATCTGGCCACATAGTTGACTGTGTCTGCCTTCATTCCCTTCCAGAAGAATAAGGGTTTAAGGTCTACCCTCATCTTCGTGACTCTTGGGTGAGCCATGTAAACTACTCTATGAGCCTCTCTCAGGATCAACATCCTCAACTCATCGTTCGACAGTACATAGATCTGATTTTTAAACCTCAATAAACCATCGCTATCAAACAAAAATCCTTCAAATTGTGGTACCATCATTGTGTTTTCTCTTATAAAACCCTCGACCTCTCTGTACTAGTCATCATCACGTTGTAAAGTTAGAATCTTTTCACGTAGATTCATCTGAAGAGGCAGCACTAAAAAGATGTGTGGTCTCAAACTCAATGCATCCGCCACTTGGTTCACTATTCCTTTTATGTAAATAATCTCAAATTCGTACTCGCTAAGCAATTCTGACCAACATTGTTGTCATGCGTTCAGGTCGCTTTGCGTAAATATGTGTTGTAGTCCACAGTGGTCAGTCTTTAGTTCAAATTTTTTTCCAATCAGGTAGTGTCTCCAAACCTTCAAGGCATATATGATGGCTAACAACTCCAAATCGTGCATCACATAGTTCTGCTCATGTCTTCTCAGTTTCCTTGAAATGTAAGCGATCACTCGTTCGTCTTGCATCAAGACCCCGCCTAATATTTCCCTGGATGCATCAGTGCATACCAAGAATTCCACATCCATGTCAGGGACCTTTAGTATTGGTGTTGTTGTCAACAACTCCTTGAGTCTCTGAAATTCTTCTTTGCATTTCTCAGTCCAAACAAACTTCTTGTTCTTCTTCTGCAACTCCGTGATTGGATTTGCTATCTTCGAAAATCCCTCGATGAACTATCAATAGTATCCTGCTAAATCCATGAAGCTACACACTTCTAGGACATTCGTCAGTGCAAGCCATTCCATAATAGACTCGGCCTTTGTTCAATCCACGATGATGCCTTTGGTGGAGATGACATGCCCTAAGTAGTGAATCTTCGATTGATAAAATGAGCATTTGGACAACTTCCCATACAATTTCTTCTCTCGCAAACACTGTAGTACCAAGCGCAAGTGCCTTTCATGCTCCTCCTTCATCTGAGAGTAGATCAAAATATCATCAATGAATATTTGGATGAACTTGTCCAAGTACTTGCGGAACATCCCATTCATCAAACTCATAAATACCCTGGGGGTGTTTGTCAGTCCAAACGGTAAAAAAGTAAACTTGTAATATCCAAACCTCGTCTTAAAGGTGGTCTTAGGGATGTCATCTTTCTTAATCTGTAACTGGTGGTATCCTGATTGCAATTCAATCTTTGAGAACACCGTCACGCCCTTCATTTGATCGAACAGATCATCAATCCTTAGCAACGAATATTGATTCTTGATTGTGGACTTGTTCAATTGACGATAGTCAATGCAGAGCCTCCACGACCCATCCTTATTTCATATGAAAATAATAGGCGCACCCCATGGTGACACACTCAGATGTATCAGTCCCATGTCCAACAACTCCTTCAGTTGCATTTTCAACTCTTGTAACTTCGAGGTCGACATCCGATAAGGAATTCTTTCTATCATTTCGGTCCCCAATTTTAGGTCTATGGAAAACTCCAATTCCCTCTCCAGTGACATCCCATGTAACTCCTCAAGAAATATGTCTGCAAACTCTCTCACCACCAGAAGGTGTTCTAAACCTTTTTCTATTCCCTTATCATTTAGTGCAAGGATCGCATAAATCTTACACCCCTTGTGCATGCTCTTCCCTAGATGTAAGGAAGATATGAACCTCAAGGAAACTCCCTGGTTATGTCCTATAATCACATGTCTTTGTCCCTCGTCATCGACCAAGCTCAATTGTTTCATCTTACAGTTGAGTGCCGCCTCATGCGATTCCAACCAGTCCATACCAATCAGGACATCATAAGATCCTAAGATCATGATGTATAGGTCAGACTTGGTGAAAAAATCTCCCAGGTTGAGGATACAACCCGTAACCTTTCCTCCAACCCTTTTCTTGGCTCCCGAGGCCATCTCTATGAAGATAAACTCATCCTGTTCAACTGCCTTTACCTTAATCATTTTTAGCGCTGCACCCGAAATGAAACTCTCGGTAGCATCGGGATCTCTCAAAATACTAAGGGTATAGTCAGTGATGGTACATGTCATCTTGAGCATAGTCAACTGATTCTCTACCTGGAAGTTATTGACCACTGCATGAATCCAATGGGCCTTGCCCATATCTCCCATGGTAGTGGGTCCAGCTAATCCGGATGCTCTAGTCCTCTCCACCGGGTAGTCGCGCTGGTAGTGTGGCTCCCCACACATCCAACACCCCTTCTTCGGCCCAGTAGTCCTGGTACCCGAAATAGAATATGATGGCCCACCAACCTAGAATCCTAGTCTGTTCTACTGAACAAGCCGAACATGTTGTTGTTGTGGTCATCGTTGTTGTTGATGTTGTGGTCCGCGATAAGGTGTCCATTGTTGAGGCATCGATTGCCAAGGTGTAGTGAAAGTGGATCCCCTCTGGAAGCCATGATATCCCGGTGTATGTCTGGTTGGTGTCTGATGTTGTTGTGATCTAGATGACACCTGCCCTACTGGTCTCGCTGGAGTCCTAGTCTGACCCCCACTGATAAGATCCTCCTCTACTATGAGGGCCTTCTTGACGACATCATGCAAGGTTTGAGGCATCAAAATCCTAACCTTTGCACGTATGTTTCTGTTAAGGTTGAATACAAACCTGTTGACCTTAAGTTTCTATGTGTTAAGATGTAGAGCATACTGAAGTAGCTCCATAAAATGGGCCTCGTACTCGGGCACAGTATGACCGCCCTGTTGTAAGGCTTTGAACTCATTGATTTTTCACTCAATGAATTCCTCTGAAAGGTACCTCTCTCGGAACCGTTCCTCGAACAGTTCCCATGACACTTCTTCGATGACCACATTCAGCTGTGGTAGGAGTGTCTTCCACCATAAAAGAGTTATCCCCTTCAATTAAAAGACTGCCATGCAGACCTTCATGTGGGAGGTATAATTGCGAAGTGTGAACCACATCGCCATGTTCTCCAACCATTCCTTGACAGCTGTGTCATCCGGGGCACCAAAGAACTCGAGAAATTTGACCTTCTTCAGTTCACTCTGAATGCTACTAGTACTGACCGGAGCGTGCGGTGGAACCTCAGTGGGTGTCAACGTCCTGGCCTCATCTCTGTCTAAACATCTGATCAGTGCCTCAGACATGCACTGAAAATATCTCAACATTCCTACCACATCACCAACTGCTATCTTCTCCTGTCCGATAACCTGTTCATCTCCCTAGGGGTTAGACCCCTCAGGCATGGATGCTAATGGAGGCTTCATGCCTCCCCCCCTAGCACCCTGTTGTCGGCCTCCACAATGTCTTCTAACCATGATTACCTGCACAAATACAAGTCAACTCAATTAGTAACATTATAATCAAATCATATCAATGAAATTCATAGCGATCCCAAGTTGTGGGTTGAACCCACTCTGATACCACATGTAATGAACCTCGTGGCAATGACAACATGCCTCACATAAAAAGTGGATTTTTTTTTTTCTCTTTTTCTTTTTCTTACATTTTTTTTTTTGTGTGTGTGTAGGAAGGCAATAATGACAATATACTCAACATCGCAACACGACAACGAGCACAACGCATGCAACTCATTCCACAACAAACATAACGACCTAACATAAAATCACATAAATCACTTGGAAGAAATGTACGACATTCAACTGATGAAGAATACGAATGACTACCCACCCATCCTACCCTGCAATGGTTAGGACCTCCCAGACACATAAGCAATGCTCAAGCCTAGGTTCCCATCGATTTTGACCATTTAAGGTCTCAAGGCTGGTGACTGTTCTGAGGAACAAGGAGGTGTCTACATCCCACCCGACACAACAAAACAAGCCTACTAAGCTAAGGACAATCATCCTAGCAACCCCACGCACCCAAAATTAAATACACAAGTGACTAGAACCCTTACAGTGAGCAACCAATTACATTAAATGTTTACAAAACCAAGTACAAACATTAATTATAATGAACAACAACACCCTCAATGGGAAGCGCAGGCTAAAAACGAATTTGTCAACAACCCTGCCCTTTAATTACATCTTAAATTAATCGATAATTACAATTTCTACATTAACCTTATATACAATCTACTTGGGCAATTCTAAATTGAGCAAGTAGAGATTTTTCTTACCTCCAAGTTAAATTTCTTACTCACCTCAATTTCAAAACTAATGTGGATAGATATTTTAGCTAACCCACCACATTATATTATTTATTTATATTAAATCTTATTCCATGAACCATACATATACTACACACCATCTTGTATCTTTATAACTAAATTAATTTAAATTTGAGAGACCTTCAAAACTAAATAATTTAATTAACTTAAATTACATAACAAACACTTTTCAGTATTAATGATTAATAATCAGATTTATTTCATTTAAAAAGGTCAAACATCACATCTATCCCGAAAATTAGATTCTGAATACTACATTTTCCAGAATGTGGAACAAGACATATGTCTTATAATATGGTTCAAGACTCATGACATTTTTATTTTTCATATTATCTTTGTAAGCATTTATATATATGATTCATACCATTCTATGTATTGAGAAGTACGACCCAATACTTGCATGTTGTTACTACTTAAAATATGGTAATTAAAGTATAAGTTCATATTTATTATTTAAAATATGGAAATTAAAAGTATAAGTTCTTAATTCACAACATACTAAAATAATCCTGATATTATAAATAAATAGAGCTTATTGTTTACTCTTAAATATGTTTTCTGATTAAAACAGTTGATTGTTTTAAAAAAAGTAATTGATAGATACGGAGGGATTCTAATTCATAGAAATTGGTACGCCTCCATAGACGAAGGATAATGCATCCTAAATTCAAGGCTAAGTAATCTCCCTATTTACAGATTTCCAAGAAATGCTAAGGTACTGTATTCTCTCGCTAACTATGGAGTTTCAAGAGCTAAAAATAAAATGTTATGAATTTTGAATTGTTCTTGCTCTTGCCTTTGCTGTTGTGTAGGGTGCTTCCACTCAGTCAACTAGGCACTCTACCTATGCTTCTGTGGGTTCCCCATCTCAAGCTGGATCAGCCTAATCAATTGTTGAATCGACTAAATCAATATAAATGGTTCATTTTCGGGTAAGTGAGCAAGTCGTGGAATGGGACAATGATAGTTGTTTTGTCAATGTAATCTTAACCATATTTACAGTCATAAAAAACACAATCAATCTAAAACTGTATGATGGCTAGGATCAAGTGATCTCGTACAATTACAACTATGATTTGGAGCCAATTATTGCCGGCGAACCTGAATTCTTCATAATTAAAGTGAAAGTTTAGGCCAATGTTGCAGGAAGCAAAAGACTTCAGACATCACATTAAAATCTCTGCGTATTCCACAACTAACTCCATTAGACATATTAGTGCAATTTCGTGGGTGTATTAAACAACAACTCAGTCATTCTATCAGAGTAATTTTGTGGGCGTATTAACAACAACTCAGTCAAATTTCCAAGGGAAAAAACATGGCATCAGTTAATTAAAAATTGTGGGCATTAACAGGAATCACATGTAAGAAATTTTTTAAAGAAAAACTCAGTCTTCATCAAGGTAAAAATCACCCCAAACGTAAAACGAAATGAAGACAGAGAAATCATTCGTTTTCCATTGCCAGAATACCCAATATAAAAAGTTGCAGACAAGAATAATTCCTCTTTTGCATCGCCATAATGCCAATTATAAAATTTGCATACATGAAATCATTTCTCTGTTCCATTGCCAGAATAGAAACTAGAAAAAAATGCAGGCATGAAAACATTGCGTTTTTCCATTGCCAAAATACCCAAAAATTTGTAGACAGGGAGTCAATTTGTGCTTCCATTGCTATAACCCCAATATAGCACAGACAACAATAAGGGAACACAAGGATGCAATGTGAAGGTCATGGAATGATTACAGGGGTTCTATCAGTCGAGGCATAGAGAAAACCAACCAGGAAACCAGATAATCCACACGTAGAGGTCGTTGCCAGATGGTGGAATCAACAATCAGCCAGGGACGCATATCAAGGGTATTTGGCTAATAGGTTCATCCTTCACTCATCATCCTCGCACAGAAACATAGGGCATTGAAGTCCATAGGTATTTTAATTCTAAGGTTACGACCGTAGATCAAGCTCATGGTCAACTGCTTAGGCGAGGACTGGTGAGCTAGGGATGAAGGTTAAACAACCACGAAGGTCACAATCAACATAACAAGGTGGTCAAGACGTGTGAGGAATGAAGCCATGGGAGTCAATATATCATCGAGCTAGGTGAAAAAATTTTTGGAAAACCATCTAGACAATCAGTTCACTTACCCAAGTAAAAATTGCAGATTCAAGCATAAGTTCTAAGACAATTTACCATACAAACGAAGAAAGTGTATCGCTTCCTATTTAGAGTCGACGTCTGGCGTGCTCCTTGCAACTCCCACATACTGACTGGTGAGACTTCACCGGTACCTCCCAGCCAATTCTAGGGGTACTCTTCTTCCCCCTTAGCCCCCCGAGCTGCAAAGGGGACACACACTCACTATCCATAGATTTCGACTAACTCCCAGCTCACCTCGCAAGGCCGAGCTACCACTCCTCACCGAGCTGGGTATCCCAACTCCCACAAGTTAAGTCAATCAAGTGGATATTTCGGCAGAATAATGTTACACAAACATAAGAGATCTTACCTCCATCTCCTCCCTTCATTATATAGAGTTTTGTGGTTCCTTACTTTCCTAAAATCTCGTTTAATTAAGTTTTTTAAAATTTAGTTCCCAAAAATTCCTCCCCGTACAAGTGTCACACATCCCCTTCATTCCTCCATAAATTAATTTCTTTAATTAATTAATTATCTTTATTTCCCTCACCTACCTAGAGTTACTCTTAGAATCACTCCTAGGTGTCCCCAAATTCTCTTACAGGTTTTAATGGCTTTCCCCATTATTAAATTGCTAGTTCAGTTTAAATTAGAAATCTCTTAAATGGTAGATACTTTACTAAGTTTGACTTTCCGCTTTTTCCCTTATGTTCCCCTTTTCTACTTTTTATGTTTCCCTCTTTTCCTAGTTTTCTAATATTTTAGATTTTTCCCTCTTTTCCCTTTTTATTTAGAACTCAAAAAGGCAGGTGTGGAAATTAACCCTTTTTCCCTTTTTATCAATATATTTTAAATTATCATAAAATAATAAAACGATTAATTCCCTTTTAAAATTTTATTCCAACAGATTTTTATGAATCAATTAAATTTCTTACTCCCTTCGTGTTACAAGATTTAACAAAAATGAGACTCTTTATTTATTTTATTTTTATTATTATTATTATTATTATTATTATTTTATATAGATAGATAAAATTTTACCACTAGCATAGTTTAGACATACACCTTAAATTTTCGTACTGGGCGACATTTAATTAGGGAATTTGTTTTTTTTTTAATTCTTCACACGTTATTTGTCCTAAGGCCATCTAGGTTCATTCATCTATCATCAACAATGCGACGTGCCCTTCAGGACGCACTTCGTGCTCCAAGAGTGCCACTCACCTCTTGACTGACTTGGTAGACATCAAAAAACCCTAGAGTCAATACTCCGCCAGGTGAGCTTGTGGGAGACTAAGGGCCTCTAAGGAATAAGGCCCCCTCCTTATTGCATGCCCCTTAGAATCATCATGAGCGACTATCGCAGTCTGCCCTCATGACATTGTGGGTCCTCTCGAAGTAGGTAAACGTTAACCTATAGTTCGAGCCATGACAGGAGTGCTAGTAGGATGTGGCAGGGTTGTTGTCCACACCTCTCCCTCAACATCTCTGGTAGTCATGTGTGACCCCTTTACCCCACATGTGAGTCTAGTCGGCAAGCTATCGTCAGCCTTCATCATCAACAAATCATGTCAGAATATATACATATCATATCATCTATTTAGATGCACTAATATCATAGTAATATAATCAAACCCCAATGGTACACTTCCTGACTCGATCCGAAGTCCAAGGGGTTCCATCGATGCCTCTACATCCTCGAGGTCCAAAATCCTACACACTTAGTTAAACTGAGTCAATAGCACTTGTCTATGTCAATGTAGTAAAACAACATGTCATCAACCCATAATGCCTCATAATCAAAATCAAAATTTTTAATAGCATAATAATCGAAATCACTTGTAAGCAAGTGTTCTCAAATAATAAGTTCACTCAGTGTGCCAGAGAGTGATGTTACAACTAACCAATCCCTCCTGGAGATAACTAACATAAAAAACATTTACTTCTACCCCTCAACCCTTAACCAACAAGTATCACATCCAACAACTAAAATCTAAAAAGACACACACACAAAGAGTCTTGGAAACTTTCGACGAAGCTTTATTACTATATTCATCTTCCCTTTTTGCAATTCCAACCCTCTTATTTATAAAGGAGAGGTGAAGGCTTAGGGTTAGGTCACAATACACTTGTCACTTTTGGAAAAGTGACAAGTGGACCAACCCTAAAGTCTTTTTGTCTTTTTACTAAAAAGTAATCCTATCCAAAATGTATCTTATCCAAAAGGGATCTTATCATAAAGAGAACCTTATCCAAAAAGGGAATCAAATAATATTTGAATTGACCCTTTAATTACAATGTATACAAGCCAAAAAGCAAACTTATGCGAGACTACGTATTATAAACAGTCATTTTTCATAAAATCACAAAAATTGATATGCCACCTCATCATTTTCCTTGGAACTTGTGCCACCCCAAAGGCTATTTAATTGCTTCCATGTTTTGGAGTTGTAGATGAGGTGGTTTATGACAATTTCAGGTCATCCATGGCTCCCGAATTCGTCGATATGAAGCCCCAAGATGTGGGGAAATCGATGAGTTTCTTAGGAGGGAAAGGGGCCTACATGATTTTGTCATATTAAGTAAGGAAATGACCATTGTTCAAGAACTTTTTAGACCTGATTATACCCCCCCCTTTTCTGCCTCTAAGTTTCCTTGTGAGTTGGTTGAAGTATGGCTTCAATTTGGTCTTGTTTCAGTGAGGGGACCCATTGGGACTAAACCTTGAGAGGCTCTTCCCCTATAACAAACAACCACAAAACTATTCTTTACTATGCCCATTCTTTATCTTTGTCTGCTACCTTTTTGTTTCCTTTCATTTTGACACAAATCCGACTCCGTATGAGTAAGATATGGCCCTAGAAAGGTACACGGGAAGGAGTCGGTCAAGAGATTGATTAGGGAAAAATTTGTAATTGGGAAAAAATTATGGGCTAGACAACAAAATTGACCATTTTCTATAGACCTTCATACCTGTATCTAAAATGTGTTTTCCTCGTCTAGCCCAATTTGGCCTCAGAGACCCCCAATTAGAACTCCTTTCAATGCATGCTTATCAGGGAAATAATGAGCCCCTATCGCTCTGGGACATGCCACTAAAATTATGGGCTAAATTTGTAGAGGTGAATTCCACGGATGCATTCCTGACTTTTCCTTCGTCGTTTCGACTATTCATGGGCAAAAATCAGCC
>ML821201.1:300962-324416 GCA_009831015.1 Picea engelmannii
TGTAGTTTAAAAGTATATATATATATATAAATTTATTTAAACTTTTTTTATTTTATTAAAATAAATTAATAATGATTTTATTTTTTGTGTATATATATATCTAATATATTGGATATATATTTTACATATATAAAAATAAAACAAAATTAATTTTTAATAATAATAATAAAAAAAAAATAATTAAAACATATATATTAAAATTATATAACAAAAAAAATAATTAAATTTAAATTTAAATTTAAAATTATTTTCAAAACCCCCCACACTAAGCCCCTCTACCCGACAACCCTGGTCGTCCATACGACTAGGGAGAAACCCTAGAACGAAGCCCGCAAGGAGGAGCTGGGTGCTTGGTGGTGGCTTGTGGGGAGGGAGGAAATGGGGAAGAGGGAAGGGTTGGGCACGATGGTGAGGAGGAATGGGGAGTAGGGGTGGGAGTAGGTGGCAAGGGTTCATGTGCAACGGCTTGGGGGAAGTGGTGGTGGGTGGAGGAGTATGGGTAGAGGAGGAGGAGAGTGTGCAAGGGTGAAGGGAGAGGGTTCTGGTGGATGAGAGGTCAGGTGTTGGGGGTGTTCGCATAGGGGAGAGGAGTGGGAGGAGGTGGTAGGGATAAATGGTGTTTGGGAGAGGTGGTGTCTACCTACATGGAGGAGGGATCCGAGTGGAGAGGAGGAGGAGTCATGGTTTTGGGAGAGGGTTGAGAAGGGGAAGGTTGTGCACAGGCTGGTGAAGGCCAAGTCTGGTGCATGCAGGTGTAGGCCAAGGTGGTGGATAGCACAAAGGTGGAGGTGGTGAGGGGGTGGCGGTGGTGCCCAGGTGGTGGACAGGTGACCAACCACCCCCAAAAGATAATTTCATAAAGTGGGTTTTTCCCATAGTTTTTTAGGAGAGGGTGGTTTTGGGTTCAAACCCCCTCCCCTCCTATTTGATTTCTAGTCCATTTATGGTTCTTTTTGGGAAGAGAAAAAGGGATGGGGTTAGGTTTCAAATCCCAAGGCCTACAAATGGAATGTATAGGCTTGCACACTCAGCCAAAACTCAGAATTTTAATTATCCAAATGGGCCATGGAGGCTTCGGCGTGGTGCCTAAGAGGGGTTCAAATCCCCTCCCCTTTGAATCTTTTGCACAGATAAAACTAATTGAATTCACCAACCAACAAACATGAACCAATAAACATGAAATATGAACAAACAATCAACTTGAAATATGAACCAACACTGAGACAATCATCCTGAAGGTAGAAATAACACTCTTCTATGCAAAAATTTGACCACAACCAGCAAGCTTTTTTCCTTTTAAATTGGGACTAATGGGGGTTTACTTGGATCATTGTCTAAATAATGTTGCATGGTGTTGGTTGGATACCCAATGCAGAGTTGCACCTGCTTTCAGAAGGCCTCCTTCTTCTTCCATTGAATCCTGTTACAGAGCTCCCTCTCCCCTTGGCCAAAATGCCAAAGTGACTTGAGAGAGGGGAGAGGGAGGGTTTTGTATTTTCCAATTTTCTAAAAAATAAATTTCCCAATATTGCATGAGGGAGGTTGCATGTCCCCTCCTCAATTTTCCAAAATTTCTAAAACGTTTTATAATTTTTTCCAACTAATTTTTAATATTACTTGAAAATTGTGCAAGTCAAAGTTTGACTTTGACTTTCACTTTGACCTTGTTGTTGTTGACTTACCCCCAAAAGGTTTCCAGGTGAAAAAGAGTCAGAATTGGATGCAAGGTACATCATTAGAAAGGTATTGACGATCTTGTCAAGAATATCCCATCAACAATCTGAAATAGTGCCACCTCATCCCTCAATTTTGGCCCAGAACAGTGACCGCTTAAAATCCCTGACTTATAGGTGGGCCCACATGACACCCAATATTGCAAAAGGATCCAAATTAGCATATGATATCTAATCAAGGAAAATGAGGTACTCGTTGATTCCTTTCTAAAAGTATCTCATTTGCCTCAATTGGATATCGTATGAATATTTGGCGCCTTTCGCAAGATTGGGTGTCATGTGGACCCACCAACAAGTCAGGGGTTTTAAGCGGCCACTATGCCTGGCCAAAATTGAGGGATGAGGTTGCATTATTTTAGATTGTTGACAACATACTCTCGATGGGCTCATCGATACCTTTCCAACGATGTGCCCTGCATCCAATTGCGACTCTATCTCACCTGGCAATGTTTTTGGGGCTAAGTCAACAACAACAAGGTTAAAGTCAAAGTTAAACTTTGACTTGCACAATTTTCAAGGAATATTAAAAAATAATTGGAAAAAATTCAGAAATTTTGGAAAATTGAGGAGGGGACATGCATCCTCCCTCATGAAATATTGGGAAATTTGTCTTTTTGAAAATTTGAAAATACAACCCCCCCCCCCCTCTCCCTTCTCTCAAGTCATTTTGGAATTTTGGCCAAGGGGATAGGGAGCTCTACAACAAGATTCAATGGCAATAGAAGGAGGGCTCATGGAAGAAGGTGCAACTCTATATTGGGCAAATATCCAACACCATGCAACAATCTTCAGACACTGAGCCAGGTAAACCCTTGTGAGTCCCAATTTAAAAGGAAAAAAGCTTGTTGATTGTGGTGAAATTTTTGCATAGAAGAGTGTTATTTCTTCCTTCAGAATGATTGTCTCATTGTTGGTTTAGATTTCAAGTTGATTTTTGGTTCATATGTCATGTTTGTTGGTTCATTTTTTTTGTTTGGTGAGTTAAATTATTTTTATGTATGCAAAAGATTCAAAGGGGAGGGGATTCGAACCCCTGTTGGGCACTAGGACCAAGCCTCCATGGCCCTTTTAGATAATTAAAATTATGATTTTTGGCTGAGTGTGCAGGCCTTTACATGTCATTTGCAGGCCCGGGGATTCGAAACCCAACCCCCTCCCTTTTCCTCTGCCCAAAAAGACCAAGAAATGAACCAAAAATAAAATAGGAGGGGAGGGGGTTTGCACCCAAAACCTCCCTCTCCTAAAAAAAACTATGGCAAAAACCCATTGTATGAAATTAATTTTTGGGGGTGGTTGGCCACCTGTCCACTATATGGGTCCCAACACCACCCCCCCACCACCTCTACCTCTGCGCCATCCACCACCTCGTCCTCCACCTGCATGCGCCAGACCCAACCTCCACCATCCTGCGTGCAACCTTCCCCTTCTCGGACCTCCCCCAAATCCCATAATCCTCCTTCTCTCCACTTGGCTCCCTCCTCTAGGAAGGGATCCACCACCTCTCCCAACCACCATTTTTTCCTGCCACCTCTTCTCACTCCTCTCCCCTACACGCACACCCCCAACACCTCACCTCTCATCCACTAGAACCCTCTCCCCTCAGCCTCACACGCTCTCCTCCTCCTATGCCCATAATCCTCCACCCACCACGATTTCCTCCAAACCCTCATGCGTGAACTCCTGCCACCTCATCCCACTCCTAGTCCCCACTCCTCCTCACCACCATGCCTAGCCCTTCCCTCTTCCCCATTTCCCTTACCATTTCCTCCCTCAACACAAGCCACCACCAAGCGTCCAGCTCCTCCCCGCGTGCTCTATTCTAGAGATCGTCCTTGGTCGTATGGATGACTAGGGTTGTCGAGTAGAGGGTCTTAGTGTCGGGGTTTTAAAAATAATTTTAATTTTTTTGGGGGTTATATATATGTTTTAATTTTTTTTATTTTTTATTTTTATTATTATAAATTATTTTATTTTTTATTTTTATATATGTAAAATATATATCCAATATATATTATATATATATATACTTAAAAAATTAAATTAATTTTAATTTCTTTTAATAAAAAAAAAAATTATAAATATATATATATATATATATATATATATATATATATATATACATTTAAAAATTAAATCTCCCCCCCCCCAACAGTTACTGGATCTTTTTAATTGCATAAATTGCCCATACAAAGGATGATTTTATCCCATGAATAGTCGAAATGACCGGGGCGAAGTCACGAATGCATCCATGGCATTCACCTCTGCAATTTTATCCCATAATTTTAGTGGAATGTCCCGGAGCGACACAAGATCATTATTGGGACGATAAACATGCGTCGAAATGAGGCCTAATTGGGGGTCTCCAAGGACAAATTGGGTCGGATGAGGAAAACCCATTTCAGCTATCGGTATCCAAGTCAATAACAGCATATCAATTTTGGTTTCTAGCTCATAATTTATCCCCAATTACAAATTTTTCCCTGATCAATCTCCTGACCGACTCCTTCCCGCGTACCTTTCTGGGGCCATATCTTATTCATCCTGAGTCGGATTTGCGCCAAACAAAAGGAAGAACAAAGGTAGTGGACAGAGATAAAGCATGGGCACAATAAAGAATAGTTTTGTGGTTGTTTGGTACAGGGGAAGAGCCTCTCAAGGTCTATACCCAAGGGGTCCCCTCAATGAAACAAGCCCAAATCGAAGTCATGATTCAGATAGCTCATAGGGAAACTTATAGTCAGCAAAGGGGCGATATAATCAGATCTGAAAAGTTCCTAAAAAATGGGCATTTCCTTACTTACAATGACAAAATCATGTAGGCCCCTTTCCCTCCTAAGCATCTCAGCAATTTCCCCACACCTTGTGGCTTCATCCTGGTGAATCCGACAACCGTGGATGGCCTGGAATTGTCTTAAACTATTGATTAAGGTTGGTTTTCATTGATGTCAACCCTTGAAGAAAGTTCGCTAACAAATTTTGATAGCACTGTTATCACCCCATAAATTATGGGAATCAACTTATGACTTGGATATCATGGATATTATCTATATCTAGTGTTTTTATTGGCAACTGATTTTTCATTTTACAAAAAGAAAAAAGAAAAAAGAAAAAGAAAAAGAAAAAGAAAAGAAAAAGAGAAAAGAAAAAAGAAAAAGAAAAGAGGGCATAAAAGAATTGAAACAAAAGCCCCATGCAATAATAGTAAATTGGTCATACCTTTCAAGCATGACCAAGTTCTTTTAAATTTTCAATGTTGATAGGTTAGTGAATAAATTTGACCAGACTGTCTAATCCTGGTCAGATAGCCCTTAGGTTAGATTAGTGAATAAATTTGACCAGACTGTCTAATCCTGTTCAAATATCCCTTAGGTTAGATTAGTAAATAAATTTGACCAGACTGTCTAATCCTGGTCAGATAGCCCTTAGGTAGAGTAATTTCTTAACCCAACAGTTTAATCTAGGTTAATTGTCCTAGGAAGATAGGATTATCATGTAGTTTAGTTGTTTCATTTGCTTCACCCTCCATGAAAACAGACTAATAAAGATGTCACACCATGTCCCAAATGTCTAGGAATAGTTTGTTCGAAACCCCATGGTGGTATCTCTTCAAAATTTGAAGAAAAACCCATAAAATGTTTTATCCTAAGTTTTTCCCCAAGATCATATGTCTCCACTCATGCTTTATGTTACATTCACTTTCCAAAGGTCTAGATCATGGCGCTTAGATCAACGACTCACAGAGCATTCCGGACCCCCCCTAGTGTTCTACTTTTAATCCGGGGGGNCATTGGATTTCGGACCCCCCCACCCGTTCTGCCTTTAACGGAGGGGGGGGGGTTCCAAAATTGGCAATAACTTGGGTGCACATCTAGACAGCCCAGAACAGAGCGCTCAAATCTACGGTTCATAATGAATTCCGGACCCCCCCCTCCGTTCTGCCTTTAATGGATGGGGGGGGTCTAGAATGGGTATTAAGGAGCGTGCTAAGATCTGTGGTCAAGAAACCGGCACACAGATCAATGGATCAAAATGAATTTTAGACCCCCCCTGGTGTCCTGCCTTTAACCAAGGGGGGGGGGGGTCCGGAATAGATATTTCCCTTCGACGGACCCCTGGTCATTCGTCGCGTCGATCTATTGGTTCTCAAGTCCCATCCCTCACATGCTATCTGACAGTCCATCACTCTGGGATGTCATCCTCCACTGATGAAACTTGCTCCATTGATTCCCAAGTCATGTCCCATCCCATAACTGCTGCCAGTCCCTGTTGTCAGTCCCTAACCCTCTTCACTCATGAACAACCCCTTTTGGCGACTTTTACCTCAAATCACAAACCTCCACGTCACCCCTCAGTATGCTTTGGCCACCGTCATCTGCCATATCACCCCCAAGTGGCCCGTTGTCGATTACTAACTAGATAATATACCCGTTGTCATGCTGACCATTTTCCCGCGTCCAACCGACCCAGTTTTAAATAGAACTACCATTTTCCCTCTTCATGCACTATTTGTCCATCGCACCAGAAAATTTTACTCTTATGCCTTCATTACTTTTCCGCCACCTTCACCTACAGTTAGTATACCCCACTAACATTGTTTATTGCAAGTATTGTTGTTGAAATGGTGTCAAAACCAAGACAAGATGAGGGAGAAGAGAACTCTTTTCTTCCTCCGCCCATCGACCTGGGAAAAATTCCCTTGGTCGATAAAGATCGATTGATAGCAGATATTATTTGCAGTTTCAACTTTTCTGATCTTCATTCATGGCTCCGGGAGCTGTTCCTGGACCAGAGCGATGAAATTGGACTCTGGGAGTCCAATTTGCCCCTGTATCTCTTTCCCCAGATTCATCATTTCCCAGAATTCGCCCTCAAATGCCAAGCCCATTATGTCCCAAACTAGAAAGCCATCGTTTCTTTTTCTGGAGACGTCCTCTTTTTCATCAGCCCCATAGATATTGACTAGATGATGCAAATACCCCGTGCTGAATCTACGTCCCCATTCGATTTAGAAATCCTCACTGAGTTATACCAGAAAATGACTTTCCCTCAGAGAGCTTAGATATTTGAGCTTTTTCTCCCCACTTCCTCTCCACTCCCTTCCACCAAACCCCCTTACCCTTCTTCCATGTTCTCCACCAAAGGAAATCAAACCATTTCTTCCCTGTGTGCCCTGCTTGGTTACTATTCTGATCAATGGGTAGATGAGCCCATCCTTGGTTTTCTATCCATTTTCTCAAATGATGAAAATCCCACAACGCAGTTCGACTATAGCACCTTCTTGGTCGATAATATTCACGAACAATTTGTGAATTTCACCACAGAGGGCATGTTCAAATATTCTTCCATCTTGGCTTATATGTTCGTCTATTTTCAAGCCGACAGGTTTAGTTTTTCCATGCAGAAGATGGACACGAAAAGAAGACCACAGCCAGTCACATCTTGGACTTCTCTTCTAAAGCATAACTCGGATGAATATGACTTCAAAGCTTTCATTGATCATTTTTACCACCCAGTGGTAGGCATGCTGAGCGGTAGGCCTGAGCCACGAATAAATGAAGAGGTCCAGAGAATTCTACAGCTCTCGGATAATGCAAAGACAGGAGACTGGTACTTGTATCAGAGTCACACTGAGATCAGAGTTTACGGGTGCGAATTGACACCCTACAAGCTGCCGAGATATGTAGAGGTAAGAATTTTTGCATTAGAATATATTAGGCAGATAATGAATTCAGATGAAATTCACTTTGTTTCCCTAAAGAAGAAGCAACAATTGCGAATCAAGGGGCAGATTGGTTCTTTCATCTGCAACAGTTGAGACGCAGGGGAAAAAGCAGACAGAATGTGAAAGGAGATGAAATTATTTACAAGTTTCACCTGGCACTATGATCCATGCGGGATCATTTCAGAAATGATAGTGAAAAATAAGAATGTCCCATATGCTCATGAGTCCAAGCCAGAGATCGATAAATTCGCAAATCAGACCGTATGGGAGCCCAACACTTTGATGGACGTGGAACAACAAGTTGAAGTGAAACATAAGGTTCCCTCGACAAGTGTGCCACCCACTACCACACCTCAGTTTCCCAAGGAGAAGAGGCCCCGATAGGAGTCATCTCCTCCCATAACGGAGGTGTCATCAGAGGAGTTTAAGATACACACCAAAAGGCCAAAGACAGTTTCAACGCCTGGCACGACAGTAGAACAAGAAGTCTCAGCTACCACAGTGACCACCACAGGGGTCAAGCCAGTCACTCTACCTTTCGGTTCGAGCCAGCATAAGGAAATAACAACAACAATGAAATGCATGGATTCTCCCCTAGATACGCAGCCAAGTAAAACTGGTCCCAAGTTGGGCATTTTTGAAAAGTATGATTTGATCAAAAAGAAAAACCAGACCCTCACTAGCAGCACTTATGCTCAGTTCCGGAAGTAGTCATCTACAACTCAGCATAGGCTTCTGCCAGCCTTTGACACTGAAAAGGGTAGGATGCACATGGCCTACCTCCAAGCACAAGTACCGTATCCCAAGGTTATTTCAGATTACAAGAGGGCCACTTTTGAGTTCCAAGCGAAAGATGTGCATCCAGCAGATCAGATGGATCTGCATAAACAAACAGGGGATATGGTTTTCCACACATTGGCCCATGCTTCATCTTCTGCGGAAAAGTTTCAAGTGTCTTTGAACAATGCTCAGACCCAACTCAAGCTGGAGAAAATATCATCTTTCATGAAAGACAACAGAATCAAGACGCTAGAGGAGCTAGTCCTCAAAATTGGTTATGACCCGGCGAACGTCAAGGTTGCCGAAGAGATGATTAAAAAGAAAAATGCTGACATCACATCCTTAAGAAAACAGCTGAAGCTCCCGCCAACAGAGGACTCACAGGCAAAGGAGATAGCAGAAAAGGAAGGTGAAAAGGATGAGATGTTGAAGTTGTTCATGGAGCAGAATGCTCAATTAAAATAAATGGAGTCTGAGACGGAGAGACTCCTAAAGGAGAAAGAGAAGATGAAGCCAATGGAATGAATTCCATTGGGTGCTATCCCAATTGCAAGATTGAGAATAGCAACAGTGACAGCCATTCCATCTGCAACATCAGTGCCACTACCAGAAGGAACAAAAGACCTTTCCAAGTCCATGGAGAGGATGAACCTGCAGGAGTCAGAAATCAGCAGGCTGAAGAAAGAAGTGGAGAACATCCAAGAGATAAAGACTTCTTTCCAGACAAGCCTATCCAAAGAAAAGCAGGTGAATGAGAAAATCAAGAAGGAGTTACAGCAGCTCCAAAAGCAGACAATGGCAGGGAAGACTTTGGCTGAGGTCAAAGACATTGTGTGGATAGATATTTCCAAGTCCATAAATGAAATATGGCCAATGGTTCAAATCATGTTTGAACAAAATGAGTTGCTCGAGAGGAGCAAACAGGATGTTGAGAAAATTAGAATGGAGCTGGGAAACATTCCAGCACAAGCAAATGAAATCATCAGGTTTCTGAATTCCAAGACCAGAGAGGAACTTGAAGAACTAAAGATCAAGGACAGGATAGAAACTATACTTGAGGTAAAAAGGGTTCTAACCAAAAAAGGTTTCATGCTTCATCTTGAGGATAAGATTCAAGTCATGGATCAAGGAGTACATAAGTTTTTCAATACGATAGATTTTCTCCAAAAGAAGGGCCTACCTGGCCTGAAGGTCATTAATGACAAATTAATGACACTCCCTGATTACAAGAAAAGGCTGACTAAATTGTCTAAGGATAGTTCCAAGTTTGCAGGGATACAGGGAAGCATCACAGGCAAAGCATTCATGGATTCCCTGCAGTTGGATATTAGTATCCAACATGAAATTAAGCACATATTCATCATCAAGCCTACATTTGCTAAATATACAGACATGGATGAAGCGTATCGGAGATTGCTTAAAGTCACAGTGCCAGTTCATCTCAGATGGGAAGAACTGTGTGATCTACTAGATTAGCAGATGAGCTGTCACAATCTAGTCACTTGTCCAGTCAGAACAGGTTGTGAAGGCACCTCACCAACGGCCTACCCCAGAAGTTCCACAAACAGTTGTATCGAGTCATCAAGCAGTTTTGATTAGTTAAGTTAGTTAGACTAAAAATAGAATGAGCACGTCCTGATCAGTTACGACAGGAACATTTGTATTTTGAATTATAAATACTTCATTTTTCGAAGTATTGAGGGTTGTTGATTCGCACACCCTATTGCTATCAAACTGTACTATTTTTGAAAAGATCGGCCATTAATAAAGAAGAGGAATTTACAGGATTCTTGCATATGTTCACTGGTGATGTTGATTTTCTAAGTTGAATGTATTCCTTTCTATGTAATCATTTTGTTTTCTGGAACTAATCTTTATGAATAACGTAATGTTGCAGGATTTATCTTTGATACCCTATTTCTAATTCTAAAGATTTTAATGTTTTTCTTCCAATATCTTCAATTAAGAAATTCTTAACTGCTTGTTAGTTGAAGTTATTTTCCTTATCTTTTCCTCTGTCCATCATTTTAATTTCTAAAGATCCGGTGAGTGTATTATCTCGCCCTGTGAAGGTTTTATTTGGCATTTCTGGTTGTATCTAATATCTTATTAAATACGGACCCCATAGCCCAATGGATGTGTAGACCGTCTCAACCAACTTCAAAAACTCTTTTACAACCAAACCAATAGTTTCTTTAACTAGCCTAATATCTGAAATAAAAAACAAAGCTAAATCATATAGAGAGATCCCTCTCTAAAGCTAGAAGGGCTAGATCCCAGCTTCAAAAGCGGTTGGATAAGGTTACCTTTGTAGATTTCTTCTCTTTCAACCTCTAGGTTGCCAAATTGATGGTTGAATCTAAATTTCAGGCTCTTGACATTAATTTTCTAGACGTGGAAGATGAACAGGGTGAGATGGCGACTCCAAATGCTAGAGAGGTTTTTCTAAACTCTCCATGGTATGCAGACCTTATTTTTGTTCTACAAAATTTACAAGCTCCCCCTGGTTTAACTAAAACTAAAGCTAGATTTTTTAAGTTGAAGACATTGAAATTCTGTATTCTAGAAGGAAATTTGTATTCGAAAGACCCTAGAGGTATTCCTTTGAATTGTTTACTGAAAGATGAAGCTGATAAAGTGCTGCAGGAGTTTCATGCAGGAGAATGTGGTGGCCATTTGAACTGGAAGGTTACAACTAACAAAATACTCAGAGCTGGATTTTACTGGCCCACCCTGTTTACAGATGTACATTAGAAAGTAATAGCATGCCACCAGTGTCAACTGTTTGAGGGTAAAAGGAAACTCCTTCCTCTACCTCTTAAACCAATTTCAGTTGAAGCCCCGTTCCAACAATGGGGACTCGATTTCATTGGAGAAATACACCCTCCATCTTCAGGCCAACATAGATGGATTCTTACTGCCACTGATTATTTTACCAAATGGATCGAGGTTGTACCAAGAAGGCAAGCCACTGACTCTGTTATTATCAAATTTCTTGAAAATAATATTTTGTCTCGTTTTGGTTGTCCTAGAAAAATCATTACTAACAATGCAGCTTCCTTTCAGTCGAAAAAACTCATAGATTTCTGCAACCATTACCACATTGGCTTGGGGCATTCCACAACCTACTACCCTCAGGGGAATGGGTTGGCAGAGTCCTCAAACAAAACCTTGGTAAATATCATCAAGAAAACATTGCAGGAGAACAAAAAGTCATGGCATGATAAGCTGGTTTTTGCTTTATGGGCAGATAGACTGACCACCAAAAGGTCAATTGGTATGTCACCATACCAACTGGTCTATGGTACTGAGGTTGTTTTCCAAAATTCTTTGGGAGTCCCTGTCATGAAGTTACTTCAATATATTCAAGCTGAGCCAAATGACTCCCAGAGAAGAATCAATCAGATGATTCATTTGCAACATACTAGAGAAGATGTTTTCAACAAAACACAGGTCATCCAAGAGAACATCAAGAAAATCTTTGACAAACACACCAAGGAGGATGATTTTGAGCTGGGAGACTTGGTGTTGAGATGGGACGCTAGGAATGAGGACAAGGGAAAGCATTGGAAATTTGACACTTTGTGGACAGGGCCCTACATGATCCAAGCTTTTAGAGGAAACAATACTTTTTTGCTAAACAATGTTGATGGGTCAGATCTGCTAGGAGCACCCGTGAATGGAAGAATGCTAAAACATTATGTCCCACCTCAGTAAGATATTTGAAGAACTCAATCTCCATTATACATACCGGTTTTAATTTTCAGTTTGTACTTTCATTTTCTAAGTAAAAAACATTGGTCAGTTGGTTGAAACCTGAAGAGAAGGCCCTAAGCTGCTGATCATTGTTTTTCAAATTTTTTCCTGAGAATAAGCCCAACAAATTCTACTAGACAGATATGTTCAGGATGACAGGAAACTGGATTCTTGGCACTTAACAAGGCAAGTACCATCCCCAGGTGGAGCTGTTGTTATCACCGCATAAATTATGGGAATCAACTTATGACTTGGATATCATGGATATTATCTGTATCTAGTGTTTTTATTGGCAACTGATTTTTCATTTTACAAAAAGAAAAAATAAAAAAGAAAAAGAAAAAGAAAAAGAAAAGAAAAAGAGAAAAGAAAAAAGAAAAAGAAAAGAGGGCATAAAAGAATTGAAACAAAAGCCCCATGCAATAATAGTAACTTGGTCATACCTTTCAAGCATGACCAAGTTCTTTTAAATTTTCAATGTTGATAGGTTAGTGAATAAATTTGACCGGACTGTCTAATCCTGGTCAGATAGCCCTTAGGTTAGATTAGTGAATAAATTTGACCAGACTGTCTAATCCTGGTCAAATAGCCCTTAGGTTAGATTAGTGAATAAATTTGACCAGACTGTCTAATCCTGGTCAGATAGCCCTTAGGTAGAGTAATTTCTTAACCTAACAGTTTAATCTGGGTTAATTGTCCTAGGAAGATAGGATTAGCATGTAGTTTAATTGTTTCATTTGCTTCACCCTCCATGAAAACAGAATAATAAAGATGTCACACCATGTCCCAAATGTCTAGGAATAGTTTGTTCGAAACCCCATGGTGGTATCTCTTCGAAATTTGAAGAAAAACCCATAAAATGCTTTATCCTAAGTTTTTCCCCAAGCTCATATGTCTTCGCTCATGATTTATGTTACATTCACTTTCCAAAGGTCTAGATCACGGTGCTTAGATCAACGGCTCACAGAGCATTCCAGACCCCCCCTAGTGTTCTGCTTTTAATCAGGGGGGGGGGGGTCCGGAATCAGTGATAATATTTACGCAGATCTGGACGGTCCAGAAAAGAGCGTGTGAATCCATGGCCCACATTGGATTCCGGACCCCCCCCGCCCATTCTTCCTTTAACGGAGGGGGGGGGGTCCGGAATTGGCAATAACTTGGGTGCACATCTAGATGGCCCAGAAAAGAGCGCTCAAATATACGGTTCACATTGAATTCCAGACCCCCCCCCTCCGTTATGCCTTTAATGGAGGGGGGGGGTCCAGAATGGGTATTAAGGAGCGCGCTAAGATCTGCGGTCAGGAAACCGGCATGTAGATCAATGGATCAAAATGAATTTCGGACCCCCTCTGGTGTCCTGCCTTTAACCCAGGGGGGGGTCCAGAATAGATATTTCCCTTCAGCGGGCCCCTGGTCATTCGTGGCTTCGGTCTATTGGTTCTCAAGTCCCATCCCTCACATGCTATCTGACAGTCCATCACTCCAGGACATCATCCTCCACTGATGACACTTGCTCCACTGATTCCCAAGTCACGTACCATCCCATAACTATTGCCAGTCCCTGTTGTAAGTCCCTAACCCTCTTCACTCATGAATAGCCCCTTTTGGCGACTTTTACCTCAAATCACCAGCCTCCATGCCACCCCTCAGTATGCTTTAGCCACCGTCATCTGCCATATCACCCCCAAGTGGCCCGTTGTCCATTAATAATTGGATAATATACCTGTTGTCATGCTGACCATTTTCCCGCATCCAACCGACCTAGTTTTAAATAAAACTAGTGTTTTCTCTCTTCATACACTATTCTCCCATCGCACCAGAAAATTTTACTCTTATGCCTTCATTGCTTTTCCGCCACCTTCACCTACAGTCAGTATACCCCACTAACATTGTTTATTGCAGGTACTGTTGCTGAAATGGTGTCAAAACCAAGACAAGATGAGGGAGAAGAGAACCCTTTTCTTCTTCCCCCCGTCGACCTGGACAAAATTCCCTTGGTGGATAAAGATCGATTGATTGCAGATACTATTTGCAGTTTCAACTTTTCTGATCTTCATTCATGGCTCCGGAAGGTGTTCCTAGACCAGAGCGACGAAATTGGACTCTAAGAGTCCAATTTTCCCCTGTATCTCTTTCCCCCGATTCATCATTTCCCAGAATTCTCCCTCAAATGCCAACCCCATTATGTCCCCGACCAGAAATCCATCGTTTGTTCATCTGGAGACATCCTCTTTTTCATCACCCCCGAAGATATTGACCAGATGATGCAAATACCCTGTGCTGAATCTACGTCCCCATTCGATTTAGAAATCCTCACTGAGTTATACCAGAAAATGACTTTCCCTCAGAGAGCTTAGATACTTGAGCTTTTTCTCCCCACTTCTGCTCCACTCCCTTCCACCAACCCCCCTTACCCTTCTTCCATGTTCTCCACCAAAGGAAATCAAATCATTTCTTCCCTGTGTGCCCTGCTTGGTTACTATTTTGATCAATGGGTAGATGAGCCCATCCTGGGTTTTCTGTCCATTTTCTCAAACGATGAAAATTCCACATCGTAGTTCGACTATAGCACCTTCTTGGCCGATAATATTCATGAACAATTTGTGAATTTCACCACAGAGAGCATGTTCAGATATTCTTCCATCTTGGCTTATATGTTCGTCTATTTTCAAGCTGACAGGTTCAGTTTTTCCATGCAGAAGATGGACGCAGACGGAAGACCCCAGCCAGTCACAGCTTGGACTTCTCTTCTGAAGCATAACTCAGCTGAATACGACTTCAAAGCTTTCATTGATCAGTTTTACCACCCAGTGGTAGGTATGCTGACCGGCGGGTCTGAGCCACGAATAAATGAAGAGGTCCAGAGAATTCTACAGCTCTCGGACAATGCAAAGACAGGAGATTGGTACTTGTATCAGAGTCAGACTGAGATCAGAGTTTAAGGGTGCGAATTGGCACCCTACAAGCTGCCGAGATATGTACCGGTAAGAATTTTTGCATTAGAACATATTAGGCAGATAATGAATTCAGATGACATTCACTTTGTTTCCCTGAAGAAGAAGCAGCAATTGCAAATCAAGGGGCAGATTGGTTCTTTCATCTGCAACAGTCGAGGCACAGGGGAAGAAGCAGACATAATGTTAAAGGAGATGAAATTATTTACAAGTTTCACTTGGCACTATGATCCATGTGGGATCATTTCGGAAATGAGAGTGAAAAATAAGAATGTCCCACATGCTCATGAGTCCAAGCCAGAGATCGAGAAATTCGCAAATCAGACGGTATGGGAGCCCAACACTTTGATGGACGTGGAACAACAAGTTGAAGCGGAACACCAGGTGCCCTCAACAAGTGTGCCACCCACTACCACACCTCAGTTTCCCAAGGAGAAGAGGCCCCGACAGGAGTCATCTCCTCATGTAATGGAGGTGTCATCAGAGGAGTTTAAGATGCACACCAAAAGGCCAAAGACAGTTTCAACGCCTAGCGCGACAGTAGAACAAGAAGTCCCAACTACCATAGTGACCACCATAGGGGTCAAGCCAGTCACTCTACCTTTCGGTTTGAGCCAGCATAAGGCAATAACAACAACAATGAAATCCATGGATTCTCCCCTAGATACTCAGCCAAGTAAAACTGGTCCCAAGTTGGGAATTTTTGAAAAGTATGATCTGATCAAAAAGAAAAAGTAAACCCTCACTAGCAGCACTTATGCCCAGTTCCGGAAAGATTCATCTACATCTTGACACTGAAAAGGGTAGGATGCACATGGCCTACCTCCAAGAACAAGTACCGTATCCCAAGGTTATTTCAGATTACAAGAGGGCCACTTTCGAGTTCCAAGCAAAAGATGTGCATCCAGTAGATCAGATGGATCTGCATAAACAAATAGGGTGGATGGTTTTCCACACATTGGCCCACGCTTCAGCTTCTACAGCAAAGTTTCAAGTGTCTTTGAACAATGCTCAGACCCAACTCAAGCTGGAGAAAATATCATCTTTCGCGAAAGACAGCAGAATCAAGATGCTGGAGGAGCTGGTCCTCAAAATTGGTTACGACCCGACAAACGTCAAGGCTACCGAAGAGATGATTAAAAATAAAAATGCTGACATCGCATCCTTAAGAAAACAGCTGAAGCTCGCACCAACAGAGGACTCACAGGTAAAGGAGATAGCAGAAAAGGAAGGTGAAAAGGATGAGATGTTGAAGTTTCTCATGGAGCAGAATGCTCAATTAAAAGAAATGGAGTCTGAGATGGAGAGACTCCTAAAGGAGAAAGATAAGATGAAGCCAATGGAAGGCATTCCATTGAGTGTTGTCCCAATTGCAGGATTGAGCACAACAACAGTCACAGCCATTTCATCTGCAACATCAGTGCCACTACCAGAAGGAACAACAGACCTTGCCAAGTCCATGGAGAGGATGAACCTACAGGAGTCATAAATCAGCAGGCTGAAGAAAGAAGTGGATAACCTCCAAGATCTAAAGACTTATTTCCAGACAAGCCTATCCAAAGAAAAGTAGGTGAATGAGCAAATCAGGAAGGAGTTACAGCAGCTCCAAAAGCAGACAATGGTAGGGAAGACTTTGGCTGAGGTCAAAGAGATTGTGTGGACAGATATTTCCAAGTCCATAAATGAAATATGGCCAATGGTTCAAATCATGTTTGAAAAAAATGAGTTGCTCGAGAGGAGAAAACAGGCTGTTGAGAAAATCAGAATGGAGCTGGGAGACATTCCAGCACAAGAAAATGAAATCATTAGGTTCCTGAATTCCAAGACCAGAGAGGAACTTGAAGAACTAAAGATCGAGGATAGGACATAAACTATACTTGAGGTAAAAAGGGTTCTAACCAAAAGAGGTCTCATGCTTCAGCTTGAGGAGAAGATTCAAGTCATGGATCAAGGAGTACAATTTTTTTTCAATAAGATAGATGTTCTCCAAAAGAAGGGCCTACCTGGCCTGAAGGTCATTAATGACAAATTAATGACACTCCCTGATTACAAGAAAAGGCTGACTGAAGTGTCTAAGGATAGTTTCAAGTTTGCAGGGATATAGGAAAGCATCACATGCAAAGCATTCATGGATGCCCTGCAGTTGGATATTAGTATCCAACATGAGATTAAGCACATATTCATCATCAAGCCTACATTTGCTAAATATACAGACATGGATGAAGTGTATCGCAGATTGCTTAAAGTCACAGTGTCAGGTCATCTCAGATGGGAAGAACTGTGTGATCTACTAGATTAGCAGATGCGCTGTCACAATCTAGTCACCTATCCAATCAGAAGAGTTTACGAAGGCACCTCACCAACGGCCTACCGCAGAAGTTCCGCAAACAGTTGTATCGAGTCATCAAGCAGTTTTGATTAGTTAAGTTAGTTAGACTAAAAATAGAATGAGAACGTCCTGATCAGTTACAACAGGAACGTTTGTATTTTGAATTATAAATACTTTATTTTTCGAATTATTGAGGGTTGTTGATTCACACACCCTATTGCTATCAAACTGTACTATTTTTGAAAAGATCGGCCATTAATAAAGAAGAGGCATTTACAATATTCTTGCGTATGTTCACTGGTGATGTTGATTTTCTAAGTTGAATGTATTCCTTTCTATGTAATCATTTTGTTTTCTGGAACTAATCTCTATGAATAGCGTAATGTTGCAGGATTTATCTTTGATACCCTGTTTCCGATTCTAAAGATTTTAATGCTTTTCTTCCAATATCTTCAATTAAGAAATTCTTAACTGCTTGATAGTTGAAGTGATTTTCCTTATCTTTTCCTCTGTCCATCATTTTAATTTCTAAAGATCTGTTGAGTGTATTATCTCGCCCTGTGAAGGTTTTCTTTGGCATTTCTGGTTGTATATAATATCTTATTAAATACGGACCCCATAGCCCAATGGATGTGTAGACCGTCTCAACCAACTTCAAAAACTCTTTTACAACCAAACCAAAAGTTTCTTTAACTAGCCTTATATCTTAAATAAAAAACAAAGCTAAATCATATAGAGAGACCCCTCTCTGAATATGGAAGGGCTAGATCCCAGCTTTAAAAGCGCTTGGATAAGGTTACCTTTGTAGATTTCTTCTCTTTCAACCTCTAGGAAATTTACCAAGTGCTAACAAGCACAAAGCTTTGGGTAATGGAGCCAAGGTTGTTTCATGTATAATGGTATGTATTTTAATATCTTTGAAGGTAATACTATTCTATATGGATAGTACATGCCATATTATTTCTTGTGGTATGTGGAACGTCACATAACTCCCCATGGTTTGAGAGTTATGGCTTTACAAATTTGGAGGACCTTCATATGTTGGCTTGAAGCCCCAAAAAGTCAAAGAAGTCAAATACCTTGCAAAGAAGAAATTATTATTTAAATGATAAAGTAAAGTGACAAAGTCAATAAGGATTATTTAAATAATAAAGTGAAGTGACAAAATCAAAGAAGATTATTTAAACAATAAAGTGAGGTGACAAAGTCAAGGAGGAATATTTAAATGATAAAGTAATGGATAAATTTCTAGTTATGTAAAGTGGGTAACCCTAAAAATGAGGAAAATAAGTTAAGTGACCTATAAATGGGTTAAGTGACCTAGAAATAGGTTATGTGACCTAGCAATGAGTTAAGTGACTTAGAAGATGCTTCTAAGGAAGATATTTGGAGAGTATAAATAAGAGGCAAGGCTCTCTAATTTTATATCACACTTGACCATATTGAATATCTATAGGTGATTGAGGTAACCAAAGGATACCTAAGCTTAATTTCATAGGGAACGTGAAGAAAAGAAGGCCAAAATTCAAGGGAGGATAAAAAATTTTGGTGATGCTTTCTAAGGTATGTTATTTAAAGGTCATCTCACCATTTTCACAATAAGTTTTTTTCTAGAATGATTCAGACCATGAAATTGATAGACCATTGAGGAAAAATATCCAAGTATCTGTGGTAAAAACTTTATCTTGTGGGTCATTTTATTTTTGGAGTTACACTCCATGGAAAATAGGGTTTGTGGCTAGTCCTAAAACTAATCTAAAACAAGTGTTTCGGGTAAAATCGTCATAACTTCTTCATAACATATCAAAATTTAGTAAGACCAAATGTTTTGGTTAGAATATAGTTTTTAGTATTCTGTGTCACATTTTCATATCCATTCAACAAATATTTCGTGGGGATCACACTCTACAAGGTCACTCTCTAGAATAAGCCAGAATTTAGCAAGGTATACCATTTTTTCTATAACTCTTTTTCTGAGAGGTTCCAAGTAGTTCCACCTGGAGGAATTTCATAAAACAAACTGAAGAACATTGTATACTATTTTCATATCTTTATTCATTACAGGTACATATTTATGATTATTTCAAGTTAGGGTTGTTGACTAATCCCAAACTAGTCATGTGAGACTAAAGAAAAGGTTGATGAAAATGCTAGTCTCTTATTGTGAAAGTTAAGGAAGGTTTGAAGGTATGTGATCATATACACTAGGTCTATTACAAATTTAAAAATCATATTTTGATGATGAAATTGATGAGGGCTTTTGGTTAAGGTGTATGTTGGGTACATGGTTTAGACAAATAGTTGATGAGTTGAGACATACATGAGATATATAGTTTATGATGTTGGTACATTTTGATAAGTCATAGTTGATGATTAGTTGACACATGATTGGTACATACTTGGTACATAGTTGGATGCACTTGTTTATGGTACAAGCTGATTATAGGTTATTTTGGTACAGTTTGGTGCATGGTTCATGCACTTGTTTATGGTACAGGTTGATGCATGGTTGATCCATGGTTCAGGTTTATTGGTACTAGTTTATAACAGTATATCTCACAGCGATAGTGTGATAGTGGTTCCATCATTCTACTTCTACTTCAAGGTGGTTGTACAGGGTAAGGACAGGTGGTTGTAGTGACCTTCCAGTTGTAGTCGGAAAACATAGTGGGTTGTAGCCTCCTTATGGTTGTAGCCAAAGAATTGGGGAGTTGGATCTTACCTCAGGTTGTAGCTTAAGAAACAATGGGGTTAGAGCCTCATTCTTGTTGCAGCTGGAAAACAAAGGAAGTTGGTTCTTCCAATGAATATAATTCTTCAATACATATAAGAAAAAACATTATGTGGTTTTCTCCCACTTTGGGTTTCTATGTAAAACACCGGTGTACTATGTATGTGTATGATTGTTCATTTTTTCATTTCTTATTTACTCTACAATTATTGGATGATAATGCTACATTGATGTAACACTTGGATTATATGGTTAAAAAGGATTAAATTTCTCTATTAATGATTCACCCCCCCTATCAGTAACCCAACACTTGGTATCAGAGTGGGTTCCTTCAGAAATCAATTTAACCACTGAAAGGTAGATCATAGAGAGAAACAACTTGTATAAAAATGGAATACGATAGTTCAATGGACATAAGTATGCATTTTGGATCATAAGGATCAAAACATATATACAAGTACAGGGATTTAAAATTTGACAATCAATTGTAGATGGATACACAACACCAGCAATTCCGCGAACAAATGACAAAGCATTGAAACTCAGTCAGAATAATTCCAAAGCCAAAAATGCACTTCTAAATCGTATTAGTGAAACTGTATTCACCAAAGTTGCACATTATAAATCCGCTAAAGAGATTTGGGACAAACTTCAAAATCTTTATGAAGGAAATTCAAAATTCAAAGCAACAAAGCCTCAAACTTACAGAGGTCAGTTTGAACAACTTAAGATGGAGGAAGATGAGAATATTACCGCTTCTTTTTTACAAGTTGATGAAATAGTAAATACAATCATGGGATTGGGAGAAGAAAACAAAGAATCTGTAATTGTTCAAAAATTACTAGGATCTCTTCCTATGAGATTTGACCCTAAGATATCAGCACTAGAAGAAATATCATATCTAAACTAAATAAGCATGGATGAATTACATGGAATCTTCACAACATATGAAATGAGAAATGAACAAGAAAATCTATATATAAAAGAAGCAACCTTCAAAGAATCCAAAAAGTCAAATCAAAAGGGAAGGAAAAAATAAGAACATAACAACAACAGTCAGGGATGATTTTAAGGATGGAAGTTTATTTAAAAATATAGAAACCTTGGCGAATCTTACTAATCCTTCATATGCCAACTATAAATGTTTGGCGATATTTTTGTAAAAATATTCAAATTTATAAGGATTTTATATAGTTTTTATAAAATTTTGGCTATTTTTAAGGTAAAATAATGTTATCCTATAGAATTTGACCAAATCATTTTTAAAATAGCAAATCTCGTTTTTGGAAAAACCATGGAAAATTAACCCATGAGTGAAAATTAGCCCCTAAAATCATCCATGACAACAGTGACGTATCGAAAGATGATGAAGAAGTGCCCGACTTTGTCAAAAGACTGAACAAGGGAATCAATGATGGGTATAGAGGTAATCTTCCTTGAATTTCTTTTAATTGTGATGGTATTGGTCATTTTTCTAACAAATGTCCTTATAAGAACAAGAGAAATGATGAAGGTTACTCAAAAGGCAAACAAACATATAAAGGAAAAAGAACCACAAAGAAAATTTTCAAGAAAATATTATGCACCAAAGAAGACATCTCATCATCGGATGAAGATGAAGTCAGTGATAGTGAGACTGAAAGATTTGTATTCATGGTAGTAGAAGACTCTGATAAAGAAGACCATGAAGAAGAATATGAAGAAGTCGAACAAGAAATTGAAGAGGCAGAAGTTGAGTACCGAGAGGAATTAATGTGTTCCATAGAACTTGTCAGAAGAGAAAAGAAGAAAAACAAGAAACTACAAGAAGAACTACACAAGAGAGAAGACAATCAAGAACTAGAACAAATGATCACAAATTTGAAGGTTCAAATAGAACACGATAATGGAATTGAAGAAGCACTCAAAGAACAACTAGAAGAAAAACACAAGATCATTGGAAATTTGGAAGCAAAGATTGTCACATTAAGAAAGGATCTTCAAAAAAAAAATATGCAGAACAGCTCAAAAATTTTGGATGACAGTATCAATAGTAAAATTTATCATCATGACAAGTCTAGAATTGGATATAATCATAAAGAAAAAGGATCAAGCTCCAAAACAACAGAGCAAGAAACATATCCACAAATCTATGCAAAAACAATCAAGGGGATAGGAAGATCTACAAGGAAGATGTTAAGCACTAATATTGACTCATTACCCCTTAATTGGGGAATATTATATTAGTAATTTTATTTTATTTATTTCAGACTTAGACCATTAGTTGTAATTATACCTCCTAGTCTCCTATATATACCAAGGAGACATTTTCATTTTGAATGATCTGGTACTTGAACAGTTAAGTCGGGTAAAATGACGTTGCCCCCTCGAAGATACTTATTATCTGAAATTATCTCTTTTTCAAGGCATTCAGTACTTTTTCTAAGGTTTTTCTATGCTATATTAATATTTGGTTCTTAACATATGGTATCAGAGCTCAAGGTCTTGGGGTTTCACTGCTACATCTAATACACCTTGGCATTTTCACTATAACTTTTTTTCTACAATGTTTCAAAAGGAACGTCTTGGAGAATATTTAGTAGATGGATCAAGGTACGTTGGGTTAAAATTTAAACTCCTTAGTCCTTATACTTTCGGATATACAACCTGTACAATATAGGGTTAGGGAATCATCCGGAATTGAGTCATTGCGGAATTTTTTCTATAAATTTTTTTTGGTAATGTTTCAGACCCTAAAATCTGGAATATATTCACAGAAATTAATAAGGTATATATGGTAAAAAGTTTAGCTTCGGGTTCATCTTAAATTTGTAGATACACCCTGTGTAAGATAGGGTACCTGACTAGTCCTATTGACTAATCTCAAGAAGGTGTTCCAAGTAAAACAATCATAACTTCTTCCTAAAGTATACAAATTTTGTGGGATGAGTTTCATTGGATCGTGGACAGTCTATAGTATTTCTGGTACAAGTTTCAGAATTTTATATCAATTATTTTGTGCGGGGCACGCTATACAAGTGAGATCTCCTGGAGAGCCCAAAAATCGGCAAGTTGTGGGGAAGTTACCATAAATTCCACTTGGAACATCTGTTGGATCATGTTGTCATTGATGCCAATGGTTTGATTACTTGGGAGATTGTTGGGTCATATGTCATTGATGTAAATGGTTTGGTTTGATTGATGTCATTGGTTGATGTCAAGTAATTGATTGATATGATTCCCTTGATGAGAATTTTATATGTCCAAGTGGAAACCAATCGATGCAAAGGTAAACAAATGGATGAAATCCAAAGTGGTCCCCTTATCGTGAAAGCCCTCACGGGAAGATGCTTTGCGGATTGAGTTATCCTAGAAGAATGGTTGGAGGACCCATGCTCTCATTATTGTCTTATCATGATTGATAAGGTGTACAAATGGATGAACTCCAAAGTGGTCCCCTTATGGTGAAA
>ML821201.1:326892-381887 GCA_009831015.1 Picea engelmannii
AGGGTTGATGAATTCCATTTTCAATCCCTTCCTTCGAAAATTTGTGTTAGTATTTTTTGATGATATACTAATCTATAGAAAGTCTTGGGAGGATCATGTGCGACATGTTGACAAGGTGCTACAACTACTAAAGGAGAAACAACAATATGCCAAACCATGCAAATGTTTCTTTGGAGTAAAGGAGGTATAGTATTTGGGTCATATTGTATCTCATGAAGGTGTCAAGGTAGACCCTAACAATATTAAGGCCATGATGGACTGGCTGATTCCCACATTGAAGAATCTTAGAGGATTTTTGGGTTTGATGGGTTACTACTGCAAGTTTGTTCGAAACTATGGAAGAATAGAAACACCTTTAATGGCACTAACTAAGAAGGATGCATTTTCATGGACTCCAGAGGCAACTAAATATTTTGAACAACTTAAAGAGGTGATGTGTAAAGCTCATGTCTTGACCACTCCAGACTTCATAAAAACCTTTATTGTGGAATGTGATGCCTTGGGAAATGGAATTGATGTTGTCCTAATGCAAGAATGAAGGCCCCTGGATTTTGAAAGTCGACCACTCAAGGGAAAGGACTTACACAAACCCATTTATGAGAAGGAAATGATGGAAATACTACATGCATTGAAGAAATGGTATCCTTACCTAATATGTAGGCACTTCAAGGTCAAAACAAATCACGATAGTATTAAATACTTCTTGGAACAAAGACTATCTTTAGAAGAACAACAAAAATGGGTAACCAAGATATTGGGTTATGATTTTGAAATCATCTATAAAAAGGGGAACCAAAATGTTGTGGCAAATGCACTCTCAAGAAATGATGAAGATGTTGAGGCCTTTGTCTATGCTATCTCAATCATCCAACCCGATTGGATAATAGAAGCAAGGGATGAATGGAAGAATGATGAAAAAGTGTGGACTCTCATTCAAAGGTTGCAGCAAGATTCTAGTGCATCAGATACATTAACATGGAAAAATGATTCACTATAGTACAAATATCGCTTATATTTATGTAACAACTCCCAACTCAAACAAAAGGTACTATTGAAATTGCACACCTCTCCAGTAGGAGGGCACTCGGGATTTTTGAAAACCTAACATAGAGTCAAGAAGGATTTTTTTTGGGATGGCCTTAAAAATGATGTTCAAAGGTTTGTGGAAGAATGTTTGGTTTGCCAACAAAATAAGGTGGAAAGACTTAAGACCTCGGGTCTTTTACAACCATTATCCATTCCAAGTCAGTGTTGGGAGGAGGTTTCCATGGATTTCATCACAGGGTTACCAAATTCTGAAGGAAAGAGTGTCATCATGGTGATTGTTGATAGACTGACCAAGTACACACACTTTTGTGCACTCTCTCATCCCTTCAAAGCTAGTACAGTTTCCACTACATTCATGGAGATAGTTCAAAAGCTACATGGCATCCCAAAGATTATTGTAAGTGACAGAGATCCCATCTTCACTGGAAATTTTTGGACATAATTATTTTCTTGTTTGGGTACTCAATTGGCTCATGTCTCATCCTATCATACTCAATCTAATGGACCAACCGAGATAGTGAACAAATGTCTAGAAGGCTACCTTCGTTGCTTTGTATCTGATAAACAAACACAATGGTTCAAATGGTTACCCTTAGAAGAATGGTGGTATAGCACTTCCTTTCATACTGCAAAAAAAATGACTCCATTTATGGAACTCTATGGAGACCACCCTCCTTCCATCACTTATTCTCTAAAATAAAAATCTAAGGTTCAAGCAGTGGAAGATCACATCGAAAATCAACAACAAGTTCTCCAAATCTTAAAGGACAACCTAACCATGGCACATAATCGCATGAAACAACAAGCACATCAACATCGTAGTGAAAGAAGTTTTGAAGTAGGGGATTGGGTGTTTTTAAGACCTAAACCATACAAACAGATGTCCCTCAAGCAAGCCAAGAAGGATAATAAACTATCACCAAAGTACTATGGCCCTTATAAGGTGTTGCAAAATATTGGTACTATGGCATACAAATTGGAGTTGCCTGCATTATCATGAGTACACCCAGTTTTCGATGTTTCATGCTTAAAGAAGGTTATAGGCAACAAGATACCAGTTCAAACTATATTTCCAGAATTTGATGAAGAAGGAAAAATCATATTGGATCGTGAAGCCATCACTGACGCAAGAATTCTCCAGCTGAGAAATAGATCCATTTCAAAGTATCTCATTAAATGGAGGAAACTACCCGTTGAAGATTCCACTTGGGAAGATGAGTCTTTTATACAGAAGCATCTAGAGTTACTCAAGCATTGTGAACAACACCTATCTCAAGGGGAGGGGCATGTTAAGCCTTAATATTGTTTCATTACCCCTTAATTGGGGCATATTATACTAGTAACATTATTTTATTTATGTCGGCTTTAGGCCATTAGTTATAATTATACCTTCTAGTCTCCTATATATACCAAGGAGACATTTTCATTTTGAATGATCTAGTACTTGAACATTTAAGTGGGGTAAAAGGAGGTTGCCCCCTCGAAGAGGCTTATTATATGAAATTTTCTCTTTTTCAAGGCGTTGAGTACATTTTTTGAGGTTTTTCTATGCTATATTGATATTTGGTTCTTAACAGAAGATTACAGGGACACTCCTCCATCGAGAAGATTTATATTTTAGAATAAAAAACCGATAGATAGACCTTAGGAAGAACAAGAATTTATAAGAGTACCTCCTTTCAGAAGATCTTCAACTCCCGGGTATCAAACTATATTTTTTGGTTTATGTTATGCTTGTAATAATTTTGGACATAAAGTTGTGAATTGCAGAGCTAACAACAAGAAGACAAACAACTTTGAAAGTCATACACAAATGGGTTATCCGAGAAGGCCTAGTGAAACACAGAGAAGAAGTAACAACATGTTTGAATCTTTGAGCACTGAAGTAGAATGTTACAAATGTAACAATTTTGGACACATGGCCAAAGATTGCAGAATGATAGTCCCTCCTAGAGAAACACAACAAAATAACAACAGTCACAGACATGAACCTCAAAAGAGGACATGGATAAGAAAGCAGGATCAATATAGAAATGAAGAATACACACTCGCTCTACAAGATAAGAAGAAGAAACATGGTTGGTATGTTTATAGTGGGTGTTGAAAACACATGACAGGTGATAGAGATAGGTTTCTTACATTATGAAAGAAAGATATGTATTAGTCTCCTTCGGAAATGATGATTCAACCAAAATCATTGGAAAAGGCACAACCATAATTGGGAACAAGAATACAAAAAAAAAATGTTCTACTAGTAGAAGATATAAAACATAATCTTCTAAGTGTGAGTCGAATGTGTGACCAGGTTCATAAAGTTACTTTCAATTCACAAAATTGCGAGATAAGAAAAGAAGGTTCAAGAAAATTGATTGCTACAACTGCGAGAAATTCAAGCAACATATATGTGTTAAGTGAAATTGGAAATGAAAAGTGTTGTCTAGGAAAGGAAGATGAAAGTTGGCTATGGCACAAAAGAATGGATCACATACATTTTGATAACCTTGTCAAAGTCACCAAAAGAGAAGCAGTCAGAGAAAGGCCCCGGATCATGAAACCAACCAACACTATGCAAGCATTGTCAACAAGGAAATCAAACAAAGACCAGGTTCAAATCAAAGGAATATTCAACGACAAGACCATTGGAAATTGTGCATAATGATCTAGTTGGACCAACTACAACAAAGGGATTAAAAGGTGAGAAATACTTTATGTTATTAGTTGATGTTTATACAAGAATGACCGCAGTTTTCTTTCTCAAGAATAAGTTAGAAACTTTTGAAAACTTCAAAATCTACAAGGAAATGGTTGAAAATTAAATGGATTCAAATATAAAATGCTTGAGATATGATAATGGAGAAGAGTTCACTTCAAAGGAATTTATGGACTACTGGAGCACTCATGGAATAAAAATGCAATTCTGCGTTGCTAGGACACTTCAACTTAATGGACTTTTTGAAAGAAAGAACAGGACAATACATGAAATGACTCGAACAATGCTAATGGATTCAAAATTGACAGATATTTTTTTGACACAGACAATGCATACAACAACTCACATTCAAAATAGAGTAATGCTAAGAAACAACAATGACAAAACTCCTTATGATCTATGGAAAGGAAGACCAACAAATGTAAATCACTTCAGAGTTTTTGGAAGCAAATGCTACATCAAAAGAGAAGATGGAAAAATGGGAAATTTTGACTCTCGTGTGGACATAGGAGTACTTGTTGGTTACTCAAGTACAAGGAAAGCATACAACTATTACAATATGATATTGAACAAAGTTTTATAAAGTATCAACGTAACAATTGATGAAACATGCAGACCCGAATCAAAGAAAGAAGAAAACGAATCAATGGAACAACTTTTCGAAGAAGAAGCAGAAGATGAAAAGAAAGTAGAAGAGGAAGATGAGAAGAATATGACAGAAGTAGAAGGGAAAGTTCAACAAGTGCCTCCAAACACACCTAGAAGACGAGTACAAAATAATCATCCTCCAGATCAGATTATCAGAAACAAAGATGTAGGAGTTGAGACTAGAAGAAGAATCTGTTCACCAGAACAATCACACATAGCACTCACATCTACGATTGAAACAACCTATTTTGAAGAGGCCAACAAGGATGAATTTTGGAACAAGGCCATGGATGAAGAATTGGATCAAATAGAGAAAAATGACGTTTGGGAATTGGTTCCAAGACCAAAGGATAAGAATGTTATCAACACAAAGTGGGTATATAGGAATAAATTGAACGAAAATGGACAGGTTACAAGGAACAAAGCTAGATTGGTATGTAAAGGATATGCAAAAGTTGAAGGAATAGACTTTGAAGAGACATTTTCCCCAGTTACCAGAATGGAAGCAATCTGATTTCTTTTATCTTATGCATGCTCCAAAAATATTAAAGTGTATCATATGGCCGTAAAATCAGATTTTATGAATGGGGAACTTGAAGAAGAAGTCTACAATGAACAACCATAAGGATTTCCGTTGTCAAAAAATGCAGACTATGAGTGCAAATTAAAGAAGGCCTTGTATGGTCTAAAACAAGCTCCTAGAGCATGGTAGTCTAGACTGGATAAATATTTACAGCAGGTAGGGTTCAGAAAAGGAAGTGCAGACAACAACCTCTACATGAAGGTAAGTCAAGGTAATATTTTATCAATTGAAGTTTATGTTGATGATATTATTTTTGGTAGTGATGATGACAGGTTAAGCCATAAATTTGAAAAGGATATGCAGAATGAATTTGAAATGTCATTATTTGGAGAACTATCCTTCTTTTTGGGACTTTAGATATGTCAAATAAACCAAGGAATTTTTATTTCACAAACCAAGTATATAAGAGAAATGCTAAAGAGGTTCTGAATGGAACATTGCAAACTAGTTATCACTCCATGCAAACCATTTGAAAAAAATAATAATTTATAGAATGATTCAGAACATGAAATTGATAGTCCATTAAGGAAACATATCCAAGTATATATGGTAAAATATTCATCTTGTGCGTCGTTGTGTTTTTGGAGTTACACTCTGTGGAAAATAGGGTTTGTGGTTAGTCCTAAAACTAGTCTAAAACATGTGTTTTAGGTAAAAACATCATAACATAATCATAACATATCCAAATTCAGTAAGAACAAATCTGTTGGTTAGATTATAGTCTTTAGTATTCTTTGTAACATTTTCAAATCCATTCAACAAATATTTCTTGCGGGGCATGCTCTACAAGGTCGCTCCCTAGAATAAGCCAAAATTCATCAAGGTATGTCATTTTTTCTATAACTCATTTTCTGAGAGGTTCCAAGTAATGCCACCTAGAGGAATTGCACAAAACAAAATGAAGAACATTGTGTACTATTTTCAGATCTTTATTCATTAAAAGTACATAGTTATGATTATTTCAAGTTAGGTTTGTTGACTAATCCCAAAATAGTCATGTGAGACTGAAGAAAAGGTTGATGAAAATGCTAGTCTATTGTTGTGAAAGTTAAGGAAGGTTTGCAGGTATGTGATCATATACACCAGGTCTATTACAGAGATACAAATCATATTTTTATGATGAAATTGATGAGTTCTTTTGGTTAAGGTACAAGTTGTGTACATGGTTGAGACAAGTAGTTGATGAGTTGGCACATACATGAGGTGTATAGTTGATGATGTTGGTACATTTTGATGAGTCATAGTTGATGAGTATTTGACACATGATTGGTACATAATTGGTACATGGTTGGATGCACTTGTTTATGGCACAGGTTGATTACAAGCTTTTTTGGTACAGGTTGGTGCATGGTTGATGCACTTGTTTATGGTACAGGTTGGTTACAGGTTGAGGTACATGTTGATACATGGTTGATGCATGGTTCAAGTTTATTGGTACATGTTTATAGTGATATATCTCTCAGTGATAGTGTGACAGTGGTTCTATCTTTCTACTTCTACTTCAGGGTGGTTGGATGAGGCAAGGACAAGTGGTTGTAGCCACCTTTTGGTTGTAGTCGGAGAACATAGGGGTTGTAGCCTCCTTTTGGTTGTAGCTAGAGAATAGGGGAGTTGGATATTACCTTAGGTTGTAGGATGAGAAACAAGGAGGTTGGATCCTCCTTAGAGTTGCAATTGGAAAACAAAGGAAGTTGGTGCTTCCAATGAATGTAATTCTTCAAGACATATAAGAAAAAGAATTATGTGGTTTTCTCTCGCTTTGGGTTTCCACGTAGAACACTGGTGTAATGTGTATGTGTATGATTGTTCATTTTTTCATTGCTTATTTACTCTGCAGTTATTGGATGATAATGCTACATTGATATAACACTTGGATTATATGATTAAAAAGGATTAAATTGCTCTATTACCGATTCACCCCCCCTCTCAGTAATCCAACAATCTCACATAAAACTGAAAAAAATGGAAGAAATCAATGATCCTTTGGGGTGGCACAAATCCCAAGGAATATAATGAGGTGTCATATCAATTTTTTTCATTTTATCAAAAATGACTTTTTGTAATATGTAGTCTCCCATAATTTTGTTTTTTGGCATGTATACATTGTAATTAAAGGGTCAAATCAAATCTGATTTGATTCCCTCTTTGGATAAGGTTCTGTTTAGGATAAGATCCCTTTTGGATAAGATACCTTGTGGATAGGATACCTTTTGGTAAATAGACAAAAAAACTTTAGGGTTGGTCCACTTGTCACTTTTTCAAAAGTGACAAGTGTCTTGTGACCTAACCCTAAGCCTTCATCTCTTCTTTATAAATAAGAGGGTTGGCATTGTAAAAATAGAGGATGAATAAAGTAACAAAGCTCTGCTTAAAGTTTCCAAGACTCTTTGTGCGTGTTATACTTGTTAGATTTTAATTGTTGCATGTGTCACTTGTTGGTTAAGGGTTGAGAGGTAGAAGTAAAGTCTTGTTATGTTAGCTATCTCCGGGAGGGATTGCTTAGCTAGGTGTTTTTTGTTGTTTCCTTGGGTTTAAATTGCTTTCTTTCATTTTCTAACAACTTGGTTTAACTTGTTTGATGTGTTGTAGGGCATATTTTCTGAAGTAATCGGTTGTTTTCAGCCTTATCTAGTTGTTCGGAGTCCTAGGGCCCCTTAGGAAAGCCCTCAAATAAGTCCCTTAATTGGTTGTTCATTCTTGTTTTCTTCCCCTTTTCATTTAGGTATATTTCTGTTATGTTTTCCTACCATTAACCTTGTTGTCCCAAATAGGAAAATTGGTCATTTTGGTCTATATCCCCCCACGGGACAACCATATTTGTTGGTTGTTATATACCTTTTATGTGCAAATTTCTGTTACATTTAATTCAATTTTTCCATACATAAATACTAAAATTTCGTTGTTTTCCTACAAGGACATAACCGATCACCTACTTTTCTTCTCCTAAGCGGTTAGGGACCACCTAAAGACTTGTTTTAGGAAAAGAGGCTAATAGAACAACGAAGAAAAAACATCAAATTTGATCGATAAATCTACCCAATCACTCTCATATTCACCTTGTATCACTTGCACTCATTCCAAAAATTTTGGCACACATACCGATGTTAATATGCTTAGTTTGTGTAGATAGTTTGGGTAGTTTACTTGTGAATTTATGTTCATATAATTTGATCTATACTTACATAGATAATCATCACAATTTCTAAATTTCAAACACTAAATTTTCAATCCCCATACAAGGAAATAGTTGGGGATTTCATGCACATGGAGGCTTTGCCACTCACAAAGAGCCTCAACCCATTCCTTTGGTTTGAATGGTGTAATCGATACTTGTAATTAGTTAATCTTGTCATATTTTCATTGTATAACAATTCATTCACTAATCTAGAGGTGGTTGCCCCTAAAGGGGCCATACAAAAATCAACAAGCTAAATACAATCGAAAAAATGCAAAACAATTGAAAACAATTGAGGGGTCCATCCCATACACTCAAAATAAAATTACACTATTTAGCGACATACATATACATATTATTTAGCTGTGATATATATCTCACCTACCTATTTACTTGTTTTATGTATATAGTTTTAGATAGATTTCAAATTTAGTGATGAGGAGTCATGTTTGTGAAAGTAATACATGACCTCGCCACATGGATGGCATGGTGTTTCATTTCAAGTAATTTTAATTTTGAATGATACTAAGAATGAAATCTAGGGAGTCTTCATCAGGAAGCCCTCAGAAGTTGTCTAGTTTGTATAAATTGAGTTGTCTTTCCTTAGTACCAGACGGTCAAGGAGTTGATTAGCTTATCTTGGTTGGAATACTACTATACTTGGGTAAGTTCAGCTAAAACTCCCTTTAGGGGGGTCCTGGGCCTCTTCCTTTTCGCTCTTATCCTTCTTCCATCCAAGTGGCTTTAAAATCCTGAAAGCACTAGTGATGAGAAATGGATAATCCCTGCTTCTCTGAATTGCATGGGGCACTCTTCAACCCAACCACCATGGTATTCTAGTAATACTCTTCTTATACTGGTTAGCATAGTTTGAAGATGTGTTTTCTTGATCGGGATAAACTTCAAAAACAATGGGGTGGCTAAGACATGTGTTAATAACAAAAAATTCACTAATAAAATACATTTAAACTTAACCTTTCTGGTACAGACCTCCTGTCCTTAGGCCAAGATCTATGTAGGATATTCTCTAAACAACGACAAGGGTTAACTAAACTCCTTGTGTAAATATGAAAAGGATTTCGGGTCTCGCGAGTTGGGCACTTTGAATGCAATGCCACAGCTCTTAGCAATAGCCGAAACACAAAATTGCAAAAGGGCTTAAGGAGTAATCCCCCTCTTCAACCCCTTTTCCAATATGACCACAACTAAGGCTTAACGCAAGCACCTTTCCCAACTCACGACTTCGTGAATTGGAGCACCAACCTCTCATGATCTTCCCTTGCAAATCCCCAAAATGCGATATGTCAACGAAGGTTGAATCTACCCAAAGCGACAGGTACACGCCACTTGTCTCCTCCACTTTACTCTACTTATGGGGTGAGTTCTTGCCACCTATCCACACGAACTTTCCAGCTTTTTCAACTCGAGCAAATAGCCAACAACCATTCCTCTTCCTCTATGGATCCCTGACTCTGAAATCGTGATTTCAACGAGATCAATGGTTGTGTGCCTCCCTCAATACAATGGTCCTAGATGTATTGGGATTTCGCAACCTGAGAGTTCGCAACTCTCAATTCCAACCTTAAAATACTCCACTTCTCGATCCCAGATATGGCAAATTCACATATGAATCAATGATCCTCATTGATCTGGATCTAACAGTCACTCCTCCTCCTGAGCTTATGGGTGTTGAAAGACTCTTATTCTTAATCCCTCCGATGGTCTATTGGATCCAACAGTCCACAAAACTTCGACACTTCCTCCTGAAGCGATTCCACCATATGTTTTAACTTCTCTAAGACTTTTTCCAAATGACTTGGTGTCCTTCCTCCTGAACTTGAATTCTGTGAGACGATTTTGACCTCCATATTTATTCGAACACTTCAGAGGTTCTATCCCTTCTAATATTTCGCTTACAAACTCAAGGCTTCCAAAAGGGTCCTTGCATGCACTCCTTGTGGAAAATTTTCAAATAACCTTAGGTTATCTGGGTCTTCGTCTCTATGCACTCTTTGCAACATAGAATTATTCAACTCCTTTATGAGTTTGAAGGAATTTGTTCCCTTCTCCCAACCTGCGCAAACTTCACATGGCTTTCTGCTCTGCTAGCACTCTTTCCTGTAAAGACACAATTTGAATCTTCTCTGAGAGTTTTGAGATGAAACTTAGAGCTTGGTTGATGCACTGCTTGCAGACCGTCCAATGCACTCTTTGTAGAAGTTCTCAGAAAGAGAAACAACTGAAACTCATTCTCCCCTTATCCAGAATTCAAATATTCAACATAGAACTCTAGAGCCTATATACACACATAGCATTGAAAGAAAATGCATACAGATAATGTAAACAAACCTGCAACATACCATTTAATAGGTGGTTCCAACAACCATAACAAACACATAGATTGGAATAAAAACTTTCTTCTATTAATTCCAGTGCTCTTGTACATGGAAAATAACAACTAAAAATGCATAAAATTCTTTGTTCCCCTCTGTGCAGCTCTACATCTTACGAATTCTGAATTATATTACAATGATACAAGGGTTGAGGGTGTCTATCATCCATTTTCCCTCCTAAGCTCCTAAACTGTCTAATCTATCATTTAAATCTACCTACTTGCATTAAACACACATAAATTCCTATTACATCATGCAGATAGGAACATACGCTCCAAATCAGTTTGGATCTTCGATATAAATGCAACTACACTTTCGTCCTGTCCATTACATTAATGTTTCATATTTTGATAAATTCACAATGTTTTCACAAAAACGTATTTAATTTAGTATGTGCATCCAACTATCTCTTTGGCTAGGCGTGTGCCATGGCTTCATATGATGCTCTTGCATCATACTCCCTTGCTTGAAAATTTTCATGAAATCCTGTGCATGACCTCTCGTATGGTTTGTCCATGCTTTTGAATTACTGCTTCATCCTCCCAACTAGAATCTTCAACTAGATGTCCTTTCCACTTGACCAAGTATTCAAAATACTCTTTTCTCCTGGTCTTTCTGCTAATCCTCTTGTCAACTATGCCTTCCATATATGGCTTTTCAGCTACAGGCATTTGTTTTGTCCATTGAATTTTTTCTTGTTGATCGTCTGCTCCTTCTTCTTCATATCTATAAGGGTACAAATCCACGACATTGAATATCGGTGAAATTTCGATCCCATCGGGTAATTCAATCTCATACACGTTTGCCCCAAATTTTCTTATGACCTTGCACAATCCAATTTTCTTCATCTTTAACTTGTTGTATGTTCCCCTTGGGAACCTTTCCTTCCTCAAATGTGAAAGAATCAAATCACCAACTTCAAATTGAAGTTCTTGCCTATGTTTATCTGCCCTACGCTTGTACTCTTGAATTGAATTCTGCAACCACTCCTTGATTCTGCTATGCAGCTCCTTCATTCTTTCTACAAAGTCCTTTGCACTAGCACTCCTGAATTCAGTTTGTTCTGAATCTTTCAATTCAAAGACTTCCCTTGGCTACATTCCATATACAATTTGGAATGGAATCTTCCCTATGCTTCTATTGAGTGAATCATTGTAAGCGAATTCCTCCTATCGAAAAATGTGATCCCATTGATTGTGGTGTTCAGTCACTAAGCTCCTTAACAAATCTCCCAAGCTCCTATTCATGACCTCTGTCTCTCCATCCGTCTGAGGATGATACACTGAGATAAAATACAAGTTTTTCCCCAGCTTCTTCCATAAGGTCCTCCAGAAATTTCCTACAAACTTGGTATCTCGATCAGAAACAATAGTCCTTGGAAAGCTGTGAAGTCTGACAACTTCCTCAAAAAATAGGTTCGCAATATGAGTTGCGTCACTGGTTTTCTGGCATGGTATGAAATGTGTCATCTTTGAAAATTGATCTACCACTACAAATATTGAATCATATGTGTCCTTGGCAGTTCTAATATGAAGTCCATGCTCACTGAATCCCATGACCTTTTGGGTATAGGTAATGGTTGATATAACCCTGCGTTCTGCCTGTTTCCCTTCGTGTGCTGACAAATTCTGCACCTGTCCACAAATTTCTTCACATATGTCCTCATCCCTAGACAATAATATGAGCCATTCAACTTTGAGAATGTTTTTTCATGATCGAAGTGTCCGACCAATACTCCACTATGATTTTCCTTCAGCAAATTCTCCCTCATGGATCATTTCAGAATACATAGTTGATTTCCCCTGAACAATAGTCCATCCTGGATCATGTACTCTGTCCATTGGCTTTTGTCCTTGAGAATTGGATTCTCAGACACCTCATATGCCTCTTTGAACTCTGGATCATCCCCATACATTTCTTTGAGGTTATCAAAACCCAAATTCTTAACTCTAAATTCCTAAATAAGAAAACATTTCCTACTCAAAGCGTCAACAACTTTGTTAGCAATTCCAGAAATATGCTTACTCACAAAAGTAAAATTCTGCGTGTATTCAACCCATTTATCATTTTTTTTTGTTCAACTTCTCCTGTCGAGTCACGAATTGCAAAGCATGATTATCACTGTACAAAACGAACTCTTTTGGAACCAAATAGTGCCTCTATTTCTTCAACGCTTGTATGACTGCGTAGAATTCTTTGTCATACATGGAGTACTTAATCTTTGTTTCATTTATTTTTTCACTGAAATATGTGACCGGCCTGTTGTCTTGGCTCAAGACCACTCCAATGAAAAATCCACTCACATCACACCTGACTTGGGATGTCTTGCTGAAATCTGGAAAAACTAGAATTGTTTGCTCAATGATCTTCTTCTTTAGCAAGTTGAATCTCTTTTCCGCCTCCTCCATCCAATGAAAATATTTATGTCTTTTCTTCACTGTATCCATCATCGGTGTGCTAATTCCACTAAATTTTTGGATGAATTTCCTGTAGAAGCTAGACAAACCATGGAAGCTTCAAACTTCAAACACGCTCTTCGATGATGGCCAATCTCTAATCACCTTTATTTTTTCAGGATCCATTTTCAATTCATTTGCAGAGATAACAAAACCCAAATAAATGAGTTTTTCCCTCATAAATGACAATTTCTTCATGTTGATAAGAAATTTCTCTTGCTGTAACCTTCTCATCACTGTAGCTAAATGCTTCAAATGCTCTACTTCAGTTTTGCTGAAAATTAATATATCATCAAGATATACAATAACGAATTTCCCAATGAAATCCTTCAAGACTTCATTCATCAACCCCATGAAAGTACTGGGTACATTCGTCAAGCCAAATGGCATGACAAGAGATTCATACATCCCTTCATTCGTCTTGAATGTTGTCTTCCATTCATCACCTTCTCTCATTATAATCTGATGATATTCTCTTTTCAAATCAATCTTTGAAAAAAAAAAATCTTCACTCAAGCAATCCACCAAGTCATCCATCCTTGGCAATGGAAACCTATATCTAATGGTAATATTATTGATTTCCATTGAGTCTGTACACATTCTCCAACCACCGTCCTTCCTTGGGTTGAGCACTGTTGGAACAATGCATGGACTCAAGCTCTCCCGAATCAATCCTTTGACCATTAAATCATGGACTTGTATTTTAACCTCTTCATTCTCCTGCGGTGTCAATCTGTAAGCCACTTTGTTTGGAAAAATGGATCTAGGTATAAGATCAATGTGATGACTTATAATCCTAATAGGTGGCAACAAACAAGGTAGTTCATCCACTACTATATCAACAAATTCTTCCAGCAACTCCTGGATTTCTTTCGACAAATCATCTATCCTAGTGTTGTTCAAAACAATTATGGGCTTCCTAACCAAAATGAAATGTCTGTCTTCCTTCTTATTGACTTCCTTAAGAAGTTCCTTCCCACTCAAGAGAAGTACAGTGTTGCTCATCTTTTTTTTCACTTCTTTTTCCTTAATTGGCAGCAACATGTGCGTCCTACCATTTTTCTCCAGAGTGTACATGTTCTTTCTCCCATCTTGCATCACATTTATGTCATATTGCCATGATCTACCCAGCAATATATGACAAACATACAAGGTAATGACATCACATAATACCTTATCTTTATATCCTCCTATTTTAAATTCAATTAAACATTGTTTAGTGACATTTACTTGATGTCCTTTTTGTATCCATGAAACTTTATATGGGCTTGGATGCACAACAGTCTCCATCTCCAACTTTTCTACCATTTCCGTAGATACAAGATTATCTATGCTACTATTGTCCACTATGACCTTGCATACCCTGTCTTTGGTTTTGCAAATAGTCCGAAACAGACTGTTTCTTTGGGCTGGGTTCTCTGGCTTCAAGACAACTTTCCGCATCATCAAGGATCTTCCGCCCTCAACGTCTTCTACCTCAACATTCCATCCTTGAGCTTTGGAAATGTGAGTTTCACCACCATCTTTCTTCCTATCTCGACACACATAAGACTTATGTCCAATTTTTCCATAGACAATGCATTTCACATCACCTCCTCTACCTCTGCCTCTCCCTCTTCCTCTAGCTCGAGGAAAAGTGTTTCGGTCAGCATATTATCTCCCTTGTGAGCTTCCTCCTCTCCCATATTGAGTTTGAGGTTTCTTCCCCTCTTCTTTAGGTTTATGATTTCTATCTTGGGAAACTGACTTTCCTCTTCTTTGACTTCTGCCTCGGCCTCTTTGACCTTGCTTTTGGCTCAAATTCTCTTAATCTTTTAGAGCCATATGATAATCATCTTATATGGTTTGGATGGTCATCATGCTCATCTTGTCCTAAATGTCATATTGTAGGCCATTCACATACTTGGAAACTTTCTCATCATCACTTTCCCAATGACCTTCTCTGATGTTTATCCTATAGAACTCTTTAGTGTATTCTTTCACTGACATCAACTTCTGTCTCAAATTTTGCATCCTCTGAAATAGATTGATTTGATAATCTCTGGGTATGAATTTGGCTTTCATTTTTGCAACCATTCTATCCCAGCTTTTGATTTCTTGCTTGCCCTTGCAATGTCTATCAACATGCAGTTCATCCCACCATAGTGTTGCATGCCCTTTAAGTCTGGTAATGACATGTTTAACTTTTTTTTCTTCTTTGACATCCTCATAGTCGAAGTATTTTCCTAGAGCTCTAATCCAGTCTAGAAGTTCTTCAACATCTAGGTTGCCTTCGTACATTGGAATATCCATTTTTTCCTTAGCACCTATCCTTGCAATAGCCCTGAATAAGCGTTCTTCTGCAGCATCTTTGACTGTAACTTCTTCTCCTTCATTTCCAGATTCATTTTCACTTTTAGCTTCACTGATATCCCCAACATCAACTATTTTCCTCTATGTCTTCTCCATACCATCAATTCTGGCATGTAATTCACACATTTCTCTTTCCACTGTTGGATCAGGTATGGGCCTTTCTCTTCTTCTCGACGACATGGTTGTAAAATTCCTCTTTTCTCTCTATTGTAGAAAGCAAAGAATCTATTCTAGGCTTTGATACCACAACTGATGCAAACCTTATACCCTGAGGCCGAGATCCACGTAGGATCTTCTCTAAAAAATGACAAGGGTTAACTGAACTCCTTTTGTAAACCCACAAAGGATTTTGGGTCTCACGAGTTGGGAACTTTGAATGCAATGCCACAACTCTTGGAAAAATCCGAAATGCGAAATTGAAAATGGGCTTAAGGAGTAAGCCCCCTCTTGAAACCCTTTTCCAATATGACCACAACCAAGCCTTAACACAAGCACCTTTCGCAACTTGCGAATTCACGAATTGGAGTGCCAACCTCTCATGCTCTTCCCTTGTGAATCCCCGAAATGTGATATGTCAACGAAGGTTGACTCTACCCAAAGCGACGGGTACACACCACTTGTCTCCTCTGCTTTACTCTACTTATGGGGTGAGTTATTGCCACCTATACACATGGAATTTTCAACTTTCACAACTTGAGTGAACAACCAACAACTGTTCCTCTTCCTCTATGGATCCCCAACTCTGAAATCATGCTTTCAACGAGATCTATGGTTGTGTTCCTCCCTTGATCCAATGGTCCTGGCTATATTGAGATTTCGCAACCTGGGAGTTCACAACTCTCAAGTCCAACCTTAAACTACTCCACTTCTTGATCCCCCGATATGGCGAATTCACATATGAATCAATGATCCTCATTGATCCAGATCTAACAGTCACTACTCCTCCTGAGCTTATGGGTGTTGAAAGACTCTCAGTCTTAATCCCCCCGCTGGTCTATCAGATCCAACAATCTACGAAACTTCGACACTTCCTCCTGAAGCGATTCCATCGTCTGTTTCAGCTTCTCTAAGACTTCTTCCAAATGACTTGGCATCTTTCCTCCTGAAATTGAATTCTGTGAGACGATTTCAACCTCCGTCTTTATTCAAACACTTCAAAGGTTCTATCCCTTCTGAGATTTTGCTTACGAACTCAAGGCTTCCAAAAGAGTCCTTGAATGCACTCTTTGCAGAAAATTTTCAAATAACCTTAGGTTATCTGGGCCTTCGGTTCTATGCACTCTTTGCAACAGAGAATTCTTCAACTCCTCTATGATTTTGAAAGAATTTGTTCCCTTCTCCCAACCTGCGCACACTTCACATGGATTTGTTCTCTGCTAGCACTCTTTCTTGTAAAGACACAATTTGAATCTCCTCTAAGAGTTATGAGATGAAACTCAGAGCTTGGTTGACACACTCCTTGCGGAACCTCCACTGCACTCTTTGTAGGAGTTCTTAGAAACAGAAACAACTGAAACTCATTCTCCCCTTATCTAGAATTCAAACATTCAACATAGAATTCTAGAGCCTATATACATACATAGCATTGAAAGAAAATGCATACAGAGAATGTAAACAAGCCTGCAACATACCATTTAACAGGTGGTTCCAACAACCATAACAAACACATAGATTGGAATCAAAACTTTTTTCTATTAATTCCAGTGCTCCAGTACATGGCAAATAACAACTAAAAATGCATAAAATGATTTGTTCCCCTCTATGAAACTCTACAGCTTATGAATTCTGAATTATGTTACAATGATACAAGGGTTGAGGGTGTATATCATCTGTTTTCTCTCTTAAGCTCCTAAAATGTCTAATCTATCATTTAAATCTACCTACTTGCATTAAACACACATAAATGCCTATTACATCCTGTGGATAGGAACATACACTCCAAATTAGTTTGCATCTTCAATATAAATGAAACTGCACTTTCCTCCTGTCCATTACATTAATGTTTCATATTTTGATTAATTCACAACATTTTCACAAAAACATATTTAATTTCATCTGCACATCCAACTGTCTCTTTGGCTAGGTGCGTGCCTTGGCTTCATACAATGCTCCTGCATCACTTTCATTAGTCAACCCTTCACCCACAAATTGAAATTTGAAGCTGTAAATACTCCCTTATATCATATCTGTAATAGCTTGTAAAGAAGGTTGGTCATCCCCTTTTACAACCCCCTTTTGGATTTGGGAATCTTCTTGGATCACTTCTCGAGTCACCCCGAGGGGTATCGAGCCATTATGGACTTGTTTCCCTGTCTTAAAAGCTTCAAACAACTTCTTGTTCACAATTTACAACCACCTAAAAGGACTTGGTTGTAGATTTTTAAGCTAAAGTTTCACCCTTGTTTTGCACTCTTTCACTTGAGGCATCCATTGGTTAATTTTCCAGGACACCGGTTTACCCCGGAAATCCATTCTAGGCCATTTTCCAATTCTTTAAGGGAGTGAATAGCTCGTTGTTTTATTTATTTAGTTTTATGTACAAAAACGCAACAAGCTTATTTTTATCCTATTTTCCATAATTTTCACCCCCTAGGCCATTTTGGCCATCCAGGAAGCTGAGGGAGGACAACACCCAGTGTGGGTGGTCTTGAGAAAGACTTCTTCTAATTCTTTCACCTCTCCTTTTCCCCCTTCATTACCGTCTTAGGTGAAGGACCACGTGAGGTGTGGGTAGTCTCTGCCTCATGTCGAGCTATCAAAAATGCTATAGCTGGCTTCACTACTGGATAGGTTGGATAAGTCCCAACAGACATATTTTTCTTATAAAAATCATTAAGAATTGTTCAACTAAACCATACCTGGAATATTAGCAAGTGCATGAAGCAATAAGTCGTGGACCCTTGATAGTATGAAGACTTGAACCATGGTGTAGCCAAACATGTCGATGGAAAATGTATTATTGTTTCAATTTATTTACATCTTTTGTGTTGTTATGATGAGTTATTTGAAGGGACAAGGAGAGGATTGGACAAGAACCAAGTGTGAATCATTTCGATGGTGAAAACTGGGAGACTTGTGAGTGGATCAAGTAGTGCAAACTTCAAAGGAGTCATAAAGCAGTTTGGGACACTTAGATATGGGCAATCCAGATGAGATATCGGGGCGACCTATTTGGGAAATTCTAGTGGATGACTTAGGAAAAGATGGATGTGGCCATGGAGATGGTTGGATTTATTTCTAAATCTTTGATAAGGCACATTTAAGGGATTGTTGCAGTGAAGTAGTTAGTGAGGTTGGATATGTGCCAAGTTTGAGAGGATGGATGAGGTGCCTTGGTTCATGGGTGCCTTAGAAAGATGTTTTGATTCATGGGATGACTTGACAAGTCGCGAAAATGGTTCCAGAGTATGAGACACTTGCAAGAGGTGCAAGGAATTTTTATTCTAAGTGATCGATGGAGTCAATAGAGAAATTGACCAAGAAATATTGACCACCAACTTGAATCGGAAGAATGTAGACCAAGCGACTTGGGTGGTGTTCACTTTCCTTTGGTATGGGACATTAGGTGAAGCAGAGCACTTCTTGTGGATGTTTGTGAGATGAATTAGAGATTTGGAGGGGTCATTGGATGAGATTGGAAAGAGTATTGACTTGTACAGGCCTAGGAATGGAATTTCTTTGGGGTGGCTCATTCTACTTATAAGATTTGGACATTTCGAGGGGTGTGGACACATTGGCCACACCAATTGTAGACGTTCAATGGAAGAGAGATGAATAAGTGAAAGAATTTAACTTAGAGACTTTCCTTTGTTTGGAGGATTGTGCGGAAAAGATATATTGCACCATGAAAAGAGAACTTGAGAATGAACATTCCACTTGCCTTGGGTAGCATGGTTGGGTGTGAATATTGATCATTTAAGGGAACAAAGAGGTGGATGCCAAAACATGGATAGGTGGATTGAAGAAATGGTGCAATGATGGCTTGGACATGCAGTACTTGGAGTGGATGGAAATTTCATATTCAACAATGTTGATGAAGAGGATGGGGAGAATTTAGCCAAGGAAGCAAAACTTATGGAATTGATTGTAGCTTGAATCACAAGGGTGTATTTGGTTGGACATGCAAAGAATGTATGCATAGTTATTTCCTTAAATCTTAGAAGACTTGGATGTGGCATGGACCATGTGTGAAGGTAGTAAATTGGCTAATTGTAGTGAGGTGGAAAGTTGAGTCCAGTTGTTGTAGATGACTTTGGTTTGGAGTGACATCACAATGCAGGAAGGAGATTTAGGCAAACTTTCCTTGGTCTAAGGATGTGTGCATATGAACTGAATTGAAAAAGGAAGTGACTAGTATGTGCATGGGGGTGTGTAGACTCAAGAAGTGTGACAAAGGGACTCACCATTCAAGTAGTTCATGACTTTGGGAAAATAGCATCATGTCAAAGGGATTGAGAGCACATATGCACTAGAAAGTTTGTAGGAAAAACACTTGGACAACATTGTGGATGATCTACTTGACAAAGATTGGATGTAGCAGTAGTGAGGCAAGGGCAAAAACTTTTCTTAGTCTTTGAAGTTGGAAAAAGTGATGGAGATGAGGATAGAAAAGAGTAATTTCAAGCATGAGTAAGTGCACTTTAAAAAATAGATGTGACATTTGGATTGATCACCCAACTAGTGCAGGACTTGAGGCATACAGGGTGCAAAGACATGGTAGATTTAGTTGAAGCATGAGTGCAACAATAGATTGCAACAATTCAACACTTACACTTTTTTCATGTTTTGATTGAGGTTGTAGTGTTTGAGGCAACAACAGTAACAACAAAGTAGAATGTGATGATCACAATAGGGTAGTGGAAACATGGTAATTGCAAATAGATTTGGGGAGGAGACGTCTGTCCATAGTAGTAGGAAAATTGGTCTCACACAACTTTGGGCGGAGAGTAGTGTGGATGGTTGCAAATTGTTGTGGATGATTTCATGAGATGTGGAAATGTGGGGTTTCCACTTTGGTAGAAATTTGGGGTTTCTAGTAGACTTAGTTGTAGAGGGGAGCACAAGTTCAAGAAGAGATTTTAAGACAATAGATCAAATTTGTGGATTTTTTCAACGAGGACAACTTTTGGTGGGGTAGGATGTAAGGCCTTCGGTGAGGAGGGCGCATGACACCTCTATATGACTAACATAGATGAAGATGTGATGTGGATTTTTTGGTTTTCAAGATTCCTAGTCTTCATACAAAGAGTGTGTGGGTGAATCTTAGGGAGACCTTTGGGCATGATTCTATTAAGGAGACCCACTCCCAAGACATCTAGAGGACACCATATGTTTTCATGTGGTTGTGTAAGACAAATACATGTTGGGCATGATGAGGAGTGAGAAACTCAACAATTGGCGACTTGGAGAAAGTCATATATTGAGAAAGGTAGCGACATGTGGAGCCAGCTTGACTCATGGGAAAAATACTAAGAGCCACAATGATCAACTTTGGTGGAATACCAAGAGACACGATGGTCGACTTGGGTGGAATTATAAGAGTCACGACGGTTCATGGGATGAAAAATACCATATATATATATATATATATATATTGTTAGGTAGTTAGAGAGGTAGTATGGGGCCCGGAGGGCCCATAGTTGTAATAGTAGAGGTCATTCAATGTAAAGTGGACTAGGTCCACTATATTATTAAATAAGTCCAACTATGGTAGTTAGATATAATAAATGTAAGAGGACTTGATTGATATGGTATTGAGAAAACATATCAAGGTACCTCTGGTAAAAATTTCATCTCGTGATTCGCTATAATTATGGAGATACACTCTGTGGAAGATAGGGTTTGTGACCAGTCCTAAAGCTAGTCAATAAACAAGTGTTCCAGATAAAACAATCATAAATTATTCATCGAGAATCAAAATGAAATGGGACAAATTTCATTGGAAAGAGTATGGAATTTAGTTTCTTTTGTGTGAGTTTCAGAATCAGATGTTAATTATTGAGCACGGCGCATTCTATGCAAGTTCACTCTCCTGAATAGACCATAATTGAATAAAGTATACCATTCTTTCTATAACCTATTTTTGGGGAGGATTCAAGGAGTAAAAATTGGAGGAGTTTCAGAGAATACATTGAGTAATATTATCTACAGGATCAAAGTACTCCAAGAATTGAAGAATTGTAGAAATTGAAGAAGTCTCAGGAAGCATTATCAGGTTCTATGTGATGATTGGTTGATGGTGAATATTTAATGTAAAGTTTTATTATCTCTCATATATTCTTAGGTGGGAGGAAGGGGCAAGGATGGAGAGTTAAAATCTCTCTTGATATTGAAGAATTGTATATTTCTCTTGGAGGTTTATCCCTCCCTTTACATTTGGAAGTTGTAGCTACCTTTGGAAGTCATTACTTCCCTTGAAAAATAACTATTGATTATTTCTCATATATTTTGCATGGTGTATTGTAGTGTATTGGTGTAACTCTTATACTATTGTTCATTTCTCATTGGATATAGTTGAATGGTCTATGTATAAGTTGAAAAAGGTTTTAAATTGTACTTGATACTGATTCACCCCCCTCTCAGTATCAACAATGGGTTTCAGAGCAGGTTGCCTTCAGAACAGTTTAACCACTGGAAGGAAAATCTTGAGTAGAGATGGATGACCATGAGCACAGTTCAAATGGGATTCAAAAATTTGATGGAATAAATTATTCATACTGGAGTGATAGAGTGAAAACATACCTAATGGCTTTGGGAGTAGACATTTGGTACTCAGTTGTAAATGGCTATGTAATCCCAAATAATGCTCCAACCGATCCAAATGAGAAGAAGCTTATGAGTTGTAATTCAAAATCCATACATGTTATTCTAGCAGCATTGGCACCAACCATTGCTAGAAAAGTGATGGGCTTCAGCACTGGTAAAGAGGTATGGAACAAACTCAAGAATATCTATGAAGGTGATCCAAAAGTTAAGCAAGTCAAGCTTCAACGACATAGAGAAGAATTTGAAAATTTGAAGATGAATGAAAAGGAGGATATTGCAACCTATCTTCTTAGAGTTGATGAAGATGTTAATGCTATCAGAGGATTAGGTGAAGAGCTCGATGAATCGTTGGTTGTACAAAATTTTTTGAGATCACTTCTCTTGAAGTATGATGCTAAGGTCTCCGCCATTGAAGAAACTAGGGACTTGACCAAAATGACAATGGATGAATTACATGGAACTCTTATGGAATATGAAATGAGAACATGTATAGAAAGTGACCAGATAAACAATGAAGCAGTCTTTAAAGCCATAAAGAAGACAACAGACAAGGATAATGACCTTGATGAAGAAATATAAAATTTTGTAAGAAGGTTCCAGAAAGGAAGTGGAAGATACAAAGGTAAGTCTCCTCTCAAATGCTTTAATTGTGGTAGAATAGGACATATTGTTGAAAACTGTTACTATAAAAAGATAAGTCTCAACAATAAAAAGAGATTCTACTCCAAGTATGATGATATCTCCTCATATGAGAGTGATGAAGAAGATAATGATGGAGGAGAAGTCCTCTTCATAACCCAAGAAACCCAGGATGATGATCATAAGAATTCTAAAGAAGAAGAAATCATTTGTGAAGAATATTTAGATGAATAAACCAACCTTTATTCCCTTTGGGGATACAAAGACAATGCAGAGAGTGAACAAGAAGATGAGAATCTTGAAAAGTTGAAGCATGTTGAAACTGAAAATAGAAAGATTAGAAACACAAACATAATACTAAAAGGTGAATTGAATGGTTATGAAGAAGAGAATTACAAGCTTGAAAAGACCATTAATAGCTTGAAGAAACAATTAGAAGATTATGAGAAATTGAAAGCAGAATTGGATCACACAAAAGGGGAGCTACTTTTGACAGCAAAAAAGTTGAAGAAATTTGAAAAAAACACTGAAAAATTAGATGAGATCCTTAGCAGTCAAAGATCTCCAAATGACAAGACATGACTAAGATATAATGATAGTTTGAAGACAACAAAACAAAAGAATGAAGTTGAAAATGATGAAACCAACACTCCAAAACAAGTTGAACAACAAGATAGAAAACTAGAATTCAGAAGGAATGAGACATTAAGAAGATCCTCTCCCATCATGTATGAAAGCAATCATTATGAAGGAAACTACAGAAGAATAGATCGTGAACCCAGATGGACCACACCACAAAGAATATTACTTACGCCTAGGTATCAAAATTTCTTTCTTGGACATTGTTATACTTTTGGAAATTTTGGACACAAGGCAATCAATTGTAGAATCAATGAAAGAAATAACTATGCAAGCTACATGAATTGTGAAAATAGTAGATATGAAAATGTTTGTAGACCTTTCAACATAAATTATAATCCATTTGACCCATTAATGGATCAAAATATTGTATGTTACAAGTGAAATAATCTTGGTCACAAAGCACAAGATTACAGAGAGATGAAGGAAGATAATCATATGCCAAATGTTTGCATACCAACTACAACATGGAAAAGGAAAGAAATTCCACACAATGAAAATTGTCAAATAGCATTGGTCGCTAAACAATGCAAAGAAGAATATGAATGGTTCATAGACAGTGGGTGCTCATCTCATATGACTGGAGATCAAGGCAAATTTGTCATTTTGAAGAAAAAGGGTGGAAATGTTGCATTTGGAGATGACTCATCTACCAAAATACTTGGAAAAGGAACTATAAATATTGGAAGTGAAAATGTAAAAGAAGGAAAATTCCTATTGGTTGAATATTTGAAGCATAATCTCCTCAGTGTCAGCAAAATATGTGATCAAGGATACACTCTTACATTTGACTCCCGAAAATGTAAAATCAGAGAAAATAACTCAGGAAGATTGGTTGCAACTGCAACAAGAAGACCGAACAACATATACATCCTAGACATGAAGAAGAGAGAGAATATAAAAGCCACACAAAAGGATTCCAAGGAAGAAAAAGTCCCAAAGACCAAAAATAAGGATGAAGTATTATTGAGTGCCACATGTTTAGGGGGAGCAACCCCAAAGAAGAAGGTTACCTTTTTCCATTAAACTCAGGGGAAGAAGCCATACCCTTTTCCATTGATGTCAAAGGGGGAGATAAATTGGGATCATGATGATAGGGGGAGCATGAGTGTTTCCATCAATGACAAAGGGGGATATTGTTGGAAGATTGGTTGTTGTCATTGATGTCAACCCTAGTCATGGGTTTCAGACCACAAGATTGATGAAGGTATTTGGACATGAAGAAAAATGCACATGTAGATACAACACCCATGGATGGATATTATACATCATTTTGTTTCCGGTGGTATGTGGCACGTCATGTGGATCCTCGTGGTTGAGGAGAAATGAATTTTTGAAGATGACAAAGTGAATTGAAGAAGGTAGTACATGTAGGCCCTGAAGATAATTAAAGAAAAGAATTACAAAATAAGAAAGTGTCAAGTAAGCCCTAATGTTAAAAGGAAGTGACATAAATGGTATAAATAAACATCATTATACATTCATTTGATACAAGTCAAATTTCAGAGGAAATAAGAAGAAAACAAGGCTAGATTTCAAGGGAGGATGAAGTCTTTTGGTGATGTGTTCTAAGGTATGTTATTTTCAGGTCATCTTACCATTTTTTCTATAATTTTTTTTAGAATGATTCAAATGGTGAAATCGCTATGTTATTGAGAATACATATTAAGGTACCTCTGGTAAAATGTTTAGCTCATGATTCTCTATAATTATGGAGATACACTCTGTGGAAGATACTGTTTGTGACCAGTCTTGAAGCTAGTCAATAAACAGGTGTTTCGGGTAAAATAGACATAACTTCTTCATCGAGAATTCAAATGAAGTGGGACAAATTTCATTGGAAATATTATGGACTTTAGTTTCTTGTGTGCAAGTTTCAAAATCGGATGTTAATTATTGAGCGTGGGGCATTATGTGCAAATTGACTCTCCTGAATAGACCAAAATTGAATAAAGTCTACCATTCTTTCTATAACCTATTTTTGGGGAGGATTCAAGGAGTGAAAATTGGAGGAGTTTTAGAGAATACACGGAGTAATATTATCTACAGGATCAGAGTACTCCAAGAATTGAAGAATTCTCAAGAAGCATTATCAGGTTCTATGTGATGATTGGTCGATGGTGATGATTTAATGTAAAGTTTTATTATCTCTCATATATTTTTGGGTGGAAGGAAGGGGAAAGGATGGAGAGTTCAAATCTCTCTTGATATTGGAGGATTGTATCTTCCTCTTGGAGTTTTATCCCTCCCTTTACATTTGGAAGCTGTAGCTACCTTTGGAATTCATTACTTCCCTTGAACAATAACTATTGATTATTTCTCATATATTGTGCATGGTGTATTGTGGTTTATTGGTGTAACTCTTATACTATTGTTCATTGTTGATTGGATATAGTTGAATGGTTTAAGTATAAGTTGAAAAAGGTTTTAAATTGTACTTGATGTTGATTCACCCCCCTCTCAGTATCAATAGCGATATGTTGTATTAGGGTTGGGGAGGATATCACAAGACAATCTATACTGTTGTATGTTTTATGAGTGTTATAACCCTAAATTTCTCTACACATGTATACCTGGCATTTGGCCCTCTTACTTGCATTTTTTTCCAAAGCACTGCTAAGTTTCTCTTCTTAAAAACCAATGTTTTGAAGATGTACGTGCCCTGCACCACTAGTGACCACATACCTATGCTTGTTGCACCACTCCAGCTCGTGTACATATGCATGATGCACCACTACAACCCAAGTATACTTGCAAAAGTTGCAAAAAACAAAAGTTGCAATGAATTCATTAAGATTACGGGCTATTGGGTAGTTTCCCAACTAATCCATCACCTATAGTCCATCACCCAACCAGATAAACATCCTTTTGGCATATAAAAGGAGGTGTTGGGGTCTCATTTAACATCTAGACATAAGAACAATGAAAATCTACCTGTTTCACATCCCCTCCTTTCTCAAGTTATTGCAACCCTTTTCTGAGAATTGCCTCAACATTTCCCCATTAGCCCTTCTTCCTCCATCAAAACCCATTCACTTCCCATGAATAGATCAGAAGGTTGAGAGGAGAAGCCATACAAAGGTGTACTTGGAGATTGGTGAAGAGGAGCCCGAACCAGGTTTGTGGAGCAGTAGCCAGATTTGATTGTAAAGGTATAATCATTGAGTTATTAATAAAAGAATTACCTTTCCTATCCCAAATCATGGTGTACTGAATTATTTTATTGGTTTATGTTTTGAAATTATAACATCTAACCCTAATTTGTATATGAAATATCATGCTTGTAGTTTTATGTTTGTCAATATTTGGATGCAGCCCAGCCCTAGGAGAAGGCGTGCAATCAACAAGACTTCCAAGCATGAGGGGATCATCACTAGACACGGAACAAAGGTATAGTTACTCGATCTCCCTCATCTTTGATTTTCTTGTATGTTTTTTGGTATGTTTGGGGTAGTTTAGAGAAGTAGTTGAATTTTAGACAGTTAATTGATCTTCCTACATTTTGAACCCTGGTGTAGTCATAGGGGGGTTTTTCCTGGTAGAAAAACTCGCGACCATAATGGGGAAGCCTCTAATGTTGTTTAGGGGATTTTGGGTTGTGTGATTGGTTTTCCTGCCTTTCGAGTTTATATTGAGTCCTTTGAGTCTTTTAATGGATTCTAGTCACCTTCACGAGCCATACTAGTTCTCCATGCATATAAGACTTTCTGTTTTCTTTCTTTTGTAAATAATTATAGAGGTGTACGCATCTTTCTTTGGGTCCGCCCACGTACATGCACGCCCTTCTCAGTAAACAACCTACGTACATACACAGGCTGTTGAAACAACAATAGTGTATATGGTTCAAGATTTTTTTTGTTTTGAAAAGGAGGCAGTCAACCTCTTTCCTGATTGAAGTTTATACTTCTCAGGGTTTCTTGATATAGTTCAAAGTCTTTGTTTTTATAGCCATAGCTTGGGTTAGAATTCAGTTTACTTGTATTTTTCAAGTTTTCTTCTGTTTACTTCTGAAATGGTTTTAAGTGAGTCTTTGAAGTATATATATGCATGTTTGGTGTCTTTAGTGATTCCCTGCAATCCACAGTAGGCCAAAGATTTGTTTCAGTATTTTCTTGTTGCTCTTTTTACCCCTTTCATTTGCTTTGAAAAATAGGAAAAAAAATTATTTCAGTTTTTTTGTTTGAAGCAATTTCCAAAAAAAATGATTTCTCATTTTCATTTTGGTAAAGTAGTTAGAGTTGGTTATTTTACTAGAAAGAAAAAAGAGCTAATTTTTTAAGTTCTTTACTGATTTCTTGAAACTTAAGTAGCTTGCAGTCAAGAAAAATTTCGTTTTAGGTATTCTTTTTAAAGATCTTGAAAACAGTTAGTTAAAGAAAAGTTGGTTACAAAGAGTTAGTTGTAAATCTTTACTTTTGACTAGAAGTAATTTTGCTTCCAATTTTTGTCTTTTTCTCCTCTTTTCGTCTCCATAACATCACTAGTTTCACCACCATATCCTTTGAGTTAATCAAGCCATTAAAACGAACACTACATCTAAAATTAATTAGACTATTATGTTTGTAGGGTCAACCAACTAATTTAGGGTTAGGGCCTTGAATTAGGTTGGACAGGAAACTCTTAAAGGCTATTAAACAAGCATTGGAGTCACAACTAGGGAGTGTTAAAGTCCAGTGACGTGAAAGTTATTCAGGACCCCCCTCTAACACAGGGGCTTAACATGAGGTTGCATGAGGAAAGAGAGTGAATATAGCCCCTCCAAAGACGGACTAAGCGTAGTGGGGAACATATATTGAGTATCTATCATGGGAATACTACCGACTGCATATGCATATGAAGCTTAGTGGACCTTGAATTATTTCAAGATCCTCTGTTGTCTTCTAGACCACTTGCTTTCGATACCCTCTATAGGTTTCAGACTTGTTATCCTACTCATTGCGGTCCACTCGACTGTCAATTGTACCTGCCTGGTGATTGTTTGCGAGCTAGAAACTTAGTTGGCCATATTCTAGGGACTTACACAGGTGACTACGGGGGTATACCACAGTACCTAGGGCATACATGGGATCACACTTTTTAGAGTATACCCGGAGGGTGCTTCCATGTTTGAGTTGCACTTGCACTGGTTAGTTGCTCTAGTGTTGGTTGGCATAACTATTCTTCTTAGTTGTTTCCTTGATTTGTCTTATAGGAAATTTTAGTGTGTCCTCTGTGCTCCATATTTTTCCATAGTGAGTTAGTTAGTCATTGCTTTGGGTCTCTGACCTAATGTGGTAGACCTCCCATTCTGTCGGTTGTGAGGACTTTTCGGTCTTCTTTTTAGAAACGTGGAGCTGCCTCTTTATAGGTGTTGTTTTGCAACATTGGTTCATCAGAGTGAGTGTGTGAGACTTTTACAGATTTGAACGATCCTACAAGGGGATAACTTGTGCATAAGATCTTCATGGAAAAATTTACTAATGGTACCAACCAAGGAACCCATTCACAAGGGGATTCTTATGCTTTTCCTTTCTTCGAAAATGTTGCTATCCCTTTGATAGCCACTTTGTACATTCCTGGGATGAATGTGGGACTACTGGTTTGGTTGGGTACCATTCCAAATGTCATGAATGTTCTTGACGCTTCTCAGTTAAGAAATTTATCTCATGGGCATCATGTTGATGTTCCTTCGTCAAGGAAATCTTCTCCTCCTCCTTCTACCTTCTTTCATGAAAGTATAGATGCTAGTAATCGAAAGTCTAAACGAAATAAAAAGAGGAAGAATAGGAAGAATAAATCACCAATCTCTGTGAGTCATGTTGGAGATAGGTCACCAACCTTTGCAAGTCATGTTGGAGATAGTTCCTCAACCTCTACAAGTCATGCTGGGGAAAAGAACCCAGCCTCTGCAAGTTATGTTAGGGGGAAAAGTCCAGTCATTGCTAGTCATACAGGAAATAGGTTTGTAGCCTCTGCAATTCATGTTATCAACCCATCACCAACCTTTGCAAGTCATGTTGGAGATGTGCAACCAACTACTTCTATTCATGCTAGGGGCATTGATTTTGTTGAGAAACCTAGATGGATGGGATGTAAGCCTAAGTTCCCTTGTAATATTTGCAAGGGAGATCACCTTACTCATCTATGCCCTAACATTCCATAGGTATGAAGATTGTGGTCCATGTCTGCAAACGCTTCTGATTCCGAGTCTTCTAAGGTTTCATCATAGTCTATTCAATGTTTGGTTGATGAAGTGGTTATGTTGATGTAGGCTTCGACTGATCCCACTCCTCTTTTGGGGGTTGAGGTGCCTTTAGACCATGTAGTCTCGCAACCTATTCAACCATTGGTTGAGAAAGTAGTCACACTGATGCGATCTTCGATTGATCCCCCTCTTCTCTTAGGGAGTGATGTGTCTATTGACTATGTTTTCAACATTTCCAGTTCATTAATTTCATAACAAGGTGGCATTCTGCTCACTTTGAGCACACCCCCTCGAAGCCCTAGGATGGTTTCCTTTGATTGGAATGATCTTTTTGAGCCTCGTCTTCCTTCTTCTACACCTTTTCAAATAAGGGTTGAAGTTAATTCAACAAAAAACTAATGATGTATTGTCGATGAAGGAGCCTCCACAAGTATTTTATAATCCTTGGTTTGGAAAGCTTTGGGTTCTCCCGAGCTTGTGTTTCATTTTCATGAGTTGTTGGCTTTTGACAGACATCCTAGTGAACATTTGGGGATTATTCCTTAGTGTCCTATCTTATTGGGTGGGAATAATGTCCTCGTCGATGTTATAGTGGTGCAAGGCCTATTAGATTTCAATATTCTTCTCAGGCATGATTATGTATATGCTATGAACGTTGTGGTGCTACGCTCTTTTAGGTGATGGATTTCCCTCACAATGGAAGCATTGTCACTATTGACCAGCTGGAATCTAATAATCACCATCCTAATTTGACATTAGTTCAGGCTGCCCAATACATAGTGTCACCCAACATGTATTTATGTCTCTTATCTTGTATGGATGCTTGCATGTTTCATGGCCATGTAAATGACTATGTATAAGATGTGTGAATTTTATAAGAGTGCATGAGTTGTGAAGTACATTCATATTGGTTACACACCTTGGTTTTTGAAATTTGGGTGAGCAGACTCAACTTGTTGGTAGCTTGAAACGAAGTATGGGTATCTTCCATGTGAAGAGGTGTAATTCGGGTGAAGTAGAATTGGGTTGGTTTGGCCACCAAGTTTGAAACATCATGGTGCCACATGCCCTAAGGAGTGCACAAAGACTCAAGGTCTCGGGAATGTCTCATTTTGTGTCGTGAAACATGTGGCATTTTAACTAAGCTTTGGTAATTTCAATGTTGGAAATTGAGTGTATTCTTTTAATGTCCAAAACAAACGAAACATATTCAACATTCTAGTAGGGAACATCAATATTACCATCTAATATATTTGAATTATACTAAATACCAACTAAGGAAAATCCATAATCATCCACAATATCATATTCTTCTACATTTACTTCAAAAATGTGACAACTAAAATCAACTTGATAAGCACACAAGAAAGTACAAACCATGTAAGCATGGGAGGAAATTATATATTCTACCTTAGTAGTGGATAAAATAACTATGTTTTGAAGCACTGACATTCAACTAACAGGTCCACCTGCAAGAGTAAAGAGATATCTTGAAGTTGATCTCCTTTTGTCTAGGTCACCTGCAAAATATCAATTGGCATAACCATAGATTAAATCAATGCAACCATTATAGGTGATACAATAGTTACTTATGCCCCAAAGATATTGAAGCGCTCATTTCATTGTTGCCCAATGCTCTTTACCTATATTTTCCATGTATCTACTGACAACACCAACTACATGTGAAATGTATGGTCTATTACTTACCATCACATATGCCAAACTTCCTACTACATTAGCATATGGTACACAAGACATATACTCCTTTTCTTCATCATTACTAGGACATAAAATTAAATAAATCTTAAAATGGGAATCCAAAGGGATTTTACTAGTTTCACATTATTCATACAAAAACTCATAAGTATTTTCTCCACATACTTCTGTTGTGATAACCACAACTTACAATTTTTCCTATCTCTGTGTATCTCCATGCCCAAGATTTGTTTTGTTGCTCATAGATCCTTCATATCAAATGTCCTAGACAACTAAGTCATTAACCTATTGATTTCAACCATGATTTTTCTTGCAACAAGCATATCGTCAACATATAACACCAAAATGATGAATATGCCATTTTCCAACTTTTTAAAGTAAACATGGTGATCATATTCCCTTCTTGAAAAAAATTGGCTCACCATGAAGGAATCAAACTTCTTGTACCATTTCCTAGAAGACTTCCTCAGGTCACACAATGACTTCTTGAGTTTGCAAACAAACCTTTTATCATGATCCTAAAAAAACCCTTTTGGTTGTTCCATATGTATTTCTTCATCCAAATCTCCATGTAAAAACATTGTTTTAACATCTATTTTCTCTAACTCAAGATCTAGTAAAGCAACTAGTGCTGACAAAACATGAATTGAAACAAGCTTAACAATTGGTGAAAAAATTTCATGGAAATCGATACCTTCCTTATGTCTTTCTTTATACCTCTCAACTTTATTATCAACACCCTTTTTTAGTTTGTAGACCCACTTGCAACCAACAACCTTCCTATCCTTTGGAAGTTTTACTAGGCCCCATGTTTTATTCCTCTCTAAGGCATCCATTTCTTCTTTCATAGATTCTTTCCATTTACGACTTTCAGTACCATCCATTGCTTCCTAATACCAACTAGGTTCCTCATCATTAGAAATCAAAGACACGGATGAAACATAATTGTCATACCTTGTAGGAGGATTCTTGACCCATGTATATCTCCTTAGAGATAGTTAAGGCATATCCACATTTTCTTGGATATTTTCAACATCCTCATCTTCTTCCTCTGGAACTTCTTCATGCTCCTTCTTTCCTGAAGATGGTTGAGTCTCCAACTAAACTTTATGAGTTTGTGGTACTTCTTTTTGTCTCATTTCAACATCTACCATATCTGATTTTATGAGTGAGGATTCATCAAATAGTACATCTTTTTTTACAATGAGTTTGTGGGCAGTAAGATCCCATAATTTGTATCCCTCAACTCCATCACCATAACCAACAAAGAAATTTTTCTTTGATCTAGGATATAACTTAGAATGTTGATATTTAGAAATAATATCTTAAGCATCAGAACCAGATATTTTTAGATTTGAATAATCACATGAATGATGTGTCCATACCTCTTCTAGAATCTTATAGTTTATTGCAATTGATGGTGACTGGTTTACCAGATAATATGTGGTAAGAACTCTTTCTGCCAACAATTCCTACTGCAAATTGGCATCACTGAACATGCTCCTTGCTCTCTCTAGAAGAGTCTTATTCATGTGTTCAACAACACCATTTTGTTGAGGAGTATAGACCATGGTTTTATGTCTTTCGATCCCAACTTCCTTGCAATAGTTTTCAAATTCCAAAGATGTGAACTTACCTCCATTATTTGTTCTTAAACACTTGATTGGCCCGTTAGTTCTCTTTTCAACCAAATCTCTAAATTGCTTAAAAACATTAAATACATCATCTTTTCTTTTAAGTAAACAGATCCACACCTTTCTACAGTAATCATCTATAAATGTTACAAAATATGAATATCCTCGAAAACAAAATGTAGGGGATGGTCCCCAAACATTTGAATGAATGTAATAAAGGATGCATTTACTTATATGTCTTCCTCTTTTAAACTTTTGTATACATTATTTTCCAAAAATACAATTCTTGCAGAAATTCAAATTCAAAGATTTTAAGCTTGGAAGTAACTTACGATCTACCAATACCTTAAGCCCTTTTCTCACTCATATGACCCAAACGTTGATGCCATAAATGAGTAGAGTCACTTGCACTTTTAGATACTATCACTACTTGATCTGATTCATTTCTTCCTTCTAGATGATAAATATTCTCGATCATTTTAGCCTTCATGAGTACTAAGATGCCTTTGGACACCTTCAATACTCGACTTTCAACTGTACATTTATAACCACCAGAATCTAGAGCTCCCAAAAATATAAAGTTTTTTCTAAGCTCGGGTACATACCTCACATTTATTAGCATTATTACAGCACCATCATACATTTTAACCCTAATACTACCAATACCAATAATTTTACAAGAAATATCATTTTCCATAAAAGCAACACTGTCATCTATAGATTGGTAAGTTGAGAGCCAATTCCTATGAAGACACATATGATGAGAAACACCAGAGTCTATTAACCAATCCTTACGATGTTGTGAAACATTACAAGTAGATAATACCTCATCAATCATACCTAAACTTGACTTTGTTACATTTGGATTTGCTTCCTTTGTGGAGTCCTCTTTGTATGCTTGTTGTCTTTTCCTGCAATCCTTCTTGAGATTTCCAGATTTTCCATAGAACCAACATTTTAGCTTACCTTTCTTTCCTTTTGACTTAGATATTTTTGTACGTCTCTGATTCTTCATTCTTTCTTTGGATCGACCTCTAACCACTATTTATTCCAATGTTGAGGTTTCTTGACTGAATTTTCTCCTGATCTCCCCAGTCAAAAAGATCCCAAAAAAGTATCATAATCAATGGCATCTAATGTGCTAAAACACAAAATCATACCAATATTCAGGTAATGAACACAATAACATGACCAATTTGTCCTCATCTTTGTATTTTACTTCCATTCTAGATAATTGACAAATCAGAGTAGTGAAAACATTTAAATGATCAACAATTTTTGTACCTTCTTTCATCTGTATGGTATAAAATCGTCTCTTCAAGAAGACTTTGTTCATCAAGGACTTTGTCATGTAAATTATTTCCATTCTATTCCATTAGCCTATTCGTGTCTCCTCTATGACGATATTAAACAAAACTTTATCTTCCATACACAAATGAATGGTATTGAGGGCTCTTACATTTAGATATTCCCAGTCCTCATCTATCATGCTTGCTAGTTTCTTTGTCATTTCCACCAAAACCTTTTGAAATCCTTGGTGTATGAGCAGATCCCGCATCTTGAATTTCCATATCTCAAATTTATTTTTTCCATTGAATTTCTCCACCTCAAACTTTTAACTCTGCACTTTTTCCATTAGCACAAACCACCCAAAACTACAACTTATAAAACAAATATTTTAATATGAAGGAACAATGATATAGGATCAAGGTTGAACACCCAAAAATATTAATGAAAAGGTTTAAATCCCAAAAATACATAATACATATATTTCTTAAAACCTTTTAAGAAAACATCCACCCATATATTTTTAAAGTCGATCCTTTATGAAATGTATTCATTTATCCCCTTTTCCAAAAAAAGAAACGTCCACCTCTTTAAACAAATACTATATTTACCAAGGTGATCATCCAAATTAATTTACAAAAGGTTATTTTCTTATAATGAAATCAAAAAATCATTTTTTATACCTCAGGATCCATGCATAACAAATCCACTTTCATATCTCGGCTTTCAAGTCACACTTTTAAAGAAAAACGTGATCAGCTATGAAAAAAATATAGGTGTCTCTGCTCCCAAAGAACTCAAAGAGTGATGATATCTGAAATCATTGAGTTCACAAGTATGACACTGACTATCGCACCCTTTCAACGGGCTTATGAGCGATAGTCCAAGAAATATTTCCCTTTCTCTGATTCAATCCTCCGTCCTCCACACATTCAATGGAAAAACTATGTTTTGGCATCTTTCCTTCCTTCTAATCTATGATACCACTTATTTAGTAGCAGAAGCATAAACACATACATATTAATGGAAAAATAACAAGACACAACAAAAATCACACAATTGAACGTAGAAATTTACGTGGTAAAAACCTTTGAAGGGAAACATCCATGGGGAAATGATAATCTATATTCTTATTGGTCAAGGGAGAATTACAACAGCCAGACCAAGATTACAACCATTTTATCACACTCATCCCACACTCCTCATTTTCCTCTATGGGTATACATAGATATATGGTATCTATCAAACACTTACACAAATTGATTAAATAGTTACACAAATTGGTCACAAAATGATCAAACAGTTACACAAATTGATCACAAACTAATCAAACAATTATGCATGTCCATATTTTATTTTTAGATGATTTGGTTAAGCTAACTGTAGAATAATAAGAGCCAAGAGATCCGCCCATATCCCAATAATCGAGGGAAATTAGTTGGCATGTTTAAACACAAAATCCTCCCCAACGGATCCCTTCCTTGTAAAACATTGTGAAGGAAAAGAGGTCATATAGCCAGAGCAGGAGAACCATTCTAAGAGAGAGTTATTATTGCATCCCTCCTTTCAATCTCCTTGAATGTGTTCAGAATACGTAGTCTCCTTAAATTTTCTTTTGTGATTCATAGAGGAGATTGAAATTAATATCTGATGGATCCTGAGCGTGATACTAGGATGGTGCACAAATCATGCAGTCTCACATTTCTCATTGCCATTAAATCAATCCCTCCACACATGTGTTGAAACAAAGTAATTACTCTTTCTCATGGTAGGTAATCTGGTAGCTTATAGATAGCCTAGTAGGTAGATCGATTAGGTGACTCTGTCAGAATATTTTAGAGAATTCCTAGAAACTCTCTAGAAGTCTCATGAGGGAGATTGAGACTCTCCCCTTAGTGTATTTATACATCTTATTTTTTCATTGGAGAATGCAAGGGGAAGAATTTATGTTTTCAAGAGAAAGGGAACAACAAAATGAACTCGAACTTGAATAAATAAATTATTTTCCTTACATTCTCCAATGAATAAAGAACATGTATAAATACACCAAGGAGAGAGTCTTGATCTCCCTCACGAGACTTATAGAGAGTTTCTAGGAATTCTTTGGAATATTTTGAAAAAGTCTGCTAGTCGATTTACCTACCAAGCTATCTAGAAGCTACTAGCTTACCTACCACAAGAGGGAGTAATTACTTTGTTTCAACACTCCCCCTTAATTATGACTATTCAAATTCATAATTGAAAATGCCTTTATGCACTCAAAAAATTCATAGCATAATGGCCTTCTAGTCTAAGTCTCAACTAGGATTACAACTCTTGATATCAACTTCAATTACATCATCCACATGTGTTTCTATGCAGTGGGATTCACCTTTTTTGCTATGCTCATGCTCTGCAATTCTTACAGAGTCAATTTCTTCCCCTTCAACAGGATCTTCAAAAAGATTCTACTTTTCTGTTACAACAAAAACTTGCATCAATAATCTATAATGTTGGTGTTGATTGATGTTCCTCACCCTTTCATTGTATTCCATCTCAAAATATCAAACCTGGTTTCTACTGCAACTTGAGAAGTATGATCTAATACAAGCTTTGAGAGATAATGTTGTTGCATCATTCTTCTTGTTTCTTTTGTACCAATTTGATGATGGGAGGAGACAAAATCCAATGGCTACAACCTTAATCATATCATGGGTTTTCCATGGGTTACCCTCAACCAATTCACCATATCCAGGGTTTTTCCTTAGCTTACTCTGAAACCTTATATCTTCTAGGGGGTTTATCAATGTACCCTACACCATTACATGAGGTTTTTGGATGACCACGAACCATCACACACAGTGGTTTCTAGATGACCACAAACTTTACATACAAGTGATTTCGGCTGACCACAAACATCATGATGGGGAAACTAATTTACAATGCACACATTCACTTGGGATTTCTTCACTATGAGCTTCATCCTCAACCTTTCTGCTTCTTATTTTTTACCTACAACGAAGTGATCATTGATGTCCATATATAAATAAATCCATCTACCGAGATACATGGGTGCCAACTACTGTGCTCACTAGTTCTCTAGGAATCATTTTCACCTACATGGTTGATCAACACATTAGATTTTCCTTTGATCATAACCTGGTCCCAACCAACTTACACTATGAGATTACTCTAACTCACATTCCCCCTTTAATCGAAGATCCAACTTCTTTGTCTCAACATAAAGCTTAAATATGAGTACACTCGACACCCTCGTACCTACCTAGTGGTTAATTCCACAGCTTGACGTTGCATCCACTATATGCATAAGAGGGATACATCCTACATTATTACATGTTCTACACCACTAATGCATGTAGGACTAACTCAACAAGGATTACTAAACAACTAGGTAATTCAACTTTCATATCTCTAGGTTTTACATTTGGGACCATGAACTTTTGGGTTGTAGGATACAAGCAATCATGCGCCCCCTACAACACTTTTGCTCAATTAAAATGATTCAAATCTGGTACAATAAGTGATCATGATTTACTAAATTCTCAATAATTTACAAGACCATTACATATGCCCATTTACATATGCTTATATGTGACATAATATTGCGCATCCGAGCATATTCATAATGGTGTGCATAAGCACTAGCACAAAAAACAATGAATTTAGGCTTAAGAGCATTGCATTTTTATCAAGCTGGTCATAACCAATATAGCCGAAAAACCACATAGACCTCACATCAAACAAATATGAACACACAAAAAAATCCTTATGCACACAAAAACCACTAAGGCTATCTGAAACACATGCTTGACCTTGAATCCTTTAGATCTCAGATACCGGTTAAATGCGTGCCTACACATGATATTAATAGCTCAAAATTTTCAATGAGGAAACCCAACTTGGAGCAGATCAATCACAACAAAATAGACTCAGAAGAGATCCCATAACCTTCAATTGAACTGCCCCTCACTATAATTGTTCTCATAAAATGATTTCAAGCCAAGCTATGCACAATATATTTCTCCACAAGTGAGCCAAAATAAAATCAAACGAAGCAAAACACCACTCATTATGCTTATAGGGAGATTCAAAATTACATCACCACTGGAGAATTTATAGTTATGGAATCAAAACTTATCTAGAAAAACAAAGTCCCATTTCAATGAACAAATTGATTTTTAGAGCATTGATTGTCCACCATATCATGTATTCAATAGAATGAGCTTGGATCTGATTACGAAAAAGTGGGGATTTCATGGAAATATCCCTCACAATTTTCTGCAGGTGACACATTATTTCTGATAGTCTCTCTCTCGACAAATGCCCCTAATTTTAGAGAAGGTTTGTCCTCCACATGCCCATACTTTGGATATAGAGTATACACACCAACTTTGCAACAATAATCACACCAATATAGTATTACATGGACAAGCTAACAAGCGAAATGCCACTAGATTCAAACCCTATTAGGCAGCGCCCTCCAATGAGTTGCAAACACCGTCAGGTCCTCCTCAATCTCAATAGCCTCAGCACAGTTCTTCCCAACTGAACAAACTTCTACCATGACCTAACACCTTTCTCGTTCTCTTATTCCACAATGGTTGTTTCGCACAATCATCCACCAACAATGTTATCTACGATGTCCTTTGTCGACACCTCTCAAGATTTTGTAGCACCATTGTGGTTAGTTTCTTGTGGCCAGCTACTGGATTCCTCTCTCATCCACGATGACTCTTCTCTCAAGATCCTATGCCCTCCCATGATGGATTTAACCCAAAACTGTGCTCTAATACTAGATTGAAAGTTAAAGGGGCAGAGTCAATTATAACTCTAATACACAAGCATACACACACTACTAATAAGAGCTACAACTCAAACACATACACACTGCCTTCCATTGAACTAGAAGATCATTTATATACACAAAGGAATAATCTAGAGTATCATTCACGAGATATCTAGAGCTTACGAATTTGTTGGAATAATCTAAAGAGTCAACTTTTTCCAGAAGAAAATTAACACAATTATATTGAGTATATAATTTTTTAGACCGCTATATAAAATAGCCCAAATAAGGTACCACAAACATACAAGCACTATACCAATAATTGTTCAGATGTAAGAGATACAAAAAAAACCCCAAAAAAATTGACAAAAAATGGAGATTGTCCATAATGGGACACAAAATATCTCCAATACATAGCTTCCAATAGTTCTAAAAATATTGATCAAGTCCAATAAAATAAACCCTGATGGATAATCAAAAACAAAAAGAGATCAAATAGAGATAACTGAAGGCGTCATCCATCAATAGATATTGATCATGATTATTCTAGTACCCTCCATACCATTTGACCATTTATGTATCACAATATATCCTTCTGGTTCACATGGTGCTCTTTTTTATTGTTCATTCGCAACCATGTTTAATTCACGAAAGATATGATAAAAGTTTGTTTCTACAAACTTTCCCTTTAATAAATTGTTTCTTTGCTTCCATCCTTCCAAGGCACAAACACTGGGGTTACCTTTTTTATTTATGTAGTTTATAATAACAGAGGAGTCACCAAGTCACTAAAGCTCTTGAATGGAGAGATATATTGCAATATGTAAGGTTGTCCAGACTCCCCTTAATTCAGCCTTCATGTTTGTACCCACTCCACAATTTACAAACCATTTGTATATTGTTGATGCAGATAGTTTAATAATACCACTAGCACCATAACATCCCCATCCACTTGGGTCACTACATCAAAGAACGCTACTGGGTATTCAATTGTATCTGCAATCCAACAGGGACGACTGCGCGGATTATTTTTCTTGGTTTCAATTTTATGATAGTTACTAAGAGATTTAATAACTACCGATGGGATTGATGGCTCCTTCTTGTTAGCACTGAAAGTCACACTTTGACTACTAAAGTGTAAGCTCAAAACCCATCAGAATGTAAAAGATAATTTTGGTTTTGAATAGGTGGATCAACAATATGGATAAAGAAAGAGAGACGGATACAAACTGTAGATCAATAGGCTACACCAATCGACAATGGAGTCACAAACATCCTACTCATCGAAGGCACAAAACCTTCTCAACAAAAAACAAGATTATATGTTGATAGGTGGAAGAATGAAGAAGGAAAACATAAGATAGAATGTTCACTAAAAAGAGATCCTCTCAATTTAATGAATCAACAAATACTTGAATATAAACAATGATTGATAGGAAAAATACAATGGATCCTCTACTGCGTAGGGATCCAAAAATCATTGACAGCCTTTGATCTTCAAATCTGCAATATATTCAAATAAGAAGAAATATAAACATAAGAGTTACAATCTGAAATCACAGCTCTCATGAGTCTCCAATGGCAGTAATGCTTACAATCATAAAATGGCCACAAGCTTACAAATGAACACACATAGAAAAATTGTCTACTCCTACTCTCTCTAGCCTCTCTTGGCTCATGAATCCTCCCTCTCCAAGAGATCTGTCCTTTCTTAAATAGAATGTAACATCCAAATAACCTTAGGAGGTCGAATCCCATATCCGACATTGGATTCTAAGCCTTGGAGATACATGGCAACAATCAAAGAGACAAAAATCCAACAAACTGCTAATTTTCAGGAGTTTGTTGGAAGTCATTAATAAATTGTTTCCAACTCATTGCATGAGGCCTTTGATGGAGCTAAATCCTAGGTATAGGTTTCCCTTGAAATCTAACTGATCCTTTAGAATCCATTTGAATCCTCCTTGACAGGTGGCAACCTCCCAACAAGGAAAATATCAAAACTGTGACCGGTATAGGAAATTCGGTAGCGTCGTTGTGCAGATTCGGTAGCTCTACTTATATGTATAATATCTCTGAAACCATAATACATTTTGAAAAAATGAGAGAGGTTTTTGTTATTTAAAATGTTATGAACAAAAACCTGCTCCAGTTTTCAAAAATGCCTTCTCAATTGTTCACAATCCAAGTTTTAAGTTAGTGACTCAAAACTGGTAAAATAACTCTGCACAATTCGTTTTCTACCAAAATTTAGGTAGCGCCCACCTATGTGTCTGCATGCGATTGGGTAGCATAAATACATGAGTGATTTTGATGCTTGAACTTGGATATTGGGCATAACCCAATATAATTTCAATTTTCCCCAAAATAAATAAAATATCCCATAACAATTGTATTCATTTGCCAAAATGAATAATGAAGGATTTATGCAATGCTAAGGCATAAACCAATCTTGTGCTAACATAGGCTCCATGGGGGATAGAGTCCTCCCTATGAGGCTTTAAGAAATATTGTAGTTTCAGTGCCTTATCATAGGGTTGCTCCCAATCTTTAACCTCTACAGTCTGCTTTGATCTGTGAACTTCAACTGAAACTAAATGCAAATGAAAATTGAAACTGACAAAAATGACGAAAATGATGCTTGTTCAACAAGCTTATTGCACACACTTACTCTAATTATTGGGAAAATGAAGCATTCAAGTTACATGAAACAACCAATGAAGCCATTTCATCATTTTTTCAACAGTTTGAAGCTTTGAAATGTGCTTCCTTAAGCGCCAGAGATAATTCTTACTTGAAGGCACGTCAAAGAAACATTTGGCAATACACTTTCCATTGAATAAATCAATGAGTCTAGGCCCACTTTCTGCTTGCAGACAAACTGCAAATGAATCTTGAAAAACATCATCAATACTTGCCCCTGCGACATTGCTTTGTGTAAAAAGGAAAAGTATTGCATTAGGTCCTTCCTCCACTGTTCTTGGTTGTTGTATGGCTTGCTGATTTTCTTATTCATCCTCAATGCATATGGCCTTGGTCCACTCCTGGTCATGAAGTGTATTAGGAAAAAGGATTAGTGATGCTTGTCTTTTCTTAATTTCAACCTTTCTCATCTGATCACATGGCATTTGATCTTGGTTGCTTGATGAAACTGATCTTGTGTCTTCAAGAGGAATAGGGGGTTGATAGGGCAGTTCATCACAATTAGAAGTGCTTGAGAAACTACATTCTCCTATCTTATCTTCTAATTGTGAAGGATATTCATCATAGCTTGGATTATGGTCCCAATTTCTTAGTTTTTCACCCTCTAATATTAGATTATCATCTTTTTCTTATTTTTCAGCAACAAAAATATGACATGAGGGTTGAAACAAGCTATTGTTGCTTTGATGTGAAGGGTACTTCTCTAATATAAGGTCTTCAACAGACTGTTCATGGAAATCATCTTAATAATCATCATACAAAGGTGAATCAATGACCATTTGACTATTAATGGCAGAGGGGATTAGTACAATAGATGGGACAACTGGTTGTTTGGTGAAAACATCCTCATAGTCATCAAAACTTGGCAAATCATGACACACTAGTTCATTAACAATAGGAGGGATTACAACAACAACTGTTAAGATATGAATTCGTCCATGACAAGATGCAACACTATTCTCATTGTGAAAAAAATCTGAACCTAAGATGACCTCTTAACTTAAAGAATCGAGAAAAGGACGAGAAAGGGAAATGATGGATCGTCCATATTGATCTTTCTCTTAGGGACCTAGATTTTGACATGAATGATGCATTTGTTCTTCAAATTTAGGAAAAGCATTATGAAACTCATCATCTAATTCCTTCTCTCTACAATCATCTCCTTCATCATCACAGCTAGAGGAATCACTTGCTAAATCTTGAATATATGATGCATACCCCTCACAATAATTCTCAAAAAGTATTTCAGTTGGATAAATTATCTTGCAATGAGAATAAAAAACATCATGAAATTCCTTTGAAGAGGAAATACTAGAAATAGGGAGTGTTCTATACCATTTCCTCACATCGCCTTCCAATGAATACATGAACATTTTCATCAATATATCTTCATGATAGATGTCAAGCTGCTGCATCAAAGCATGAAGTTCATGAACATGCTCTAAAGGGTTGTCATCCTCACCTTCATAAAATCTGGGTAGAATATCTTGCCATTCATCAATTCGAGGCACATGATATGGATAACCATCTATGGATGAGAAATGGATTGGGGCAAACCTCCTAGCCATGATAGCCTTCATATCCATTTAATTTGTCTCATTCCCAGTGGAGTCACCAAGAGATTATGAACAATGGAGTCTCCATGGTGAATGTGCAATCTTGAAGGTGTCCAACTTCAGTCACCATCTAAAGCTAGAGTTGTGCAATGACGTTCTTCCTAGGGAGATTTTCAATATGCTCAAATCCTTCCCCGACAACAGCGCCAAAAATGTTAGCACTGAAAGTCACACTTTGACTGCTAAAGTGTAAGCTCAAAACCCATCAGAATGTAAAAGATAATTTTGGTTTTGAATAGGTGGATCAACAAAATGGATAAAGAAAGAGAGAGGGTTGAAAACTATAGATCAGTAGGCTACACCAATGGGCAATGGAGTCACAAACATCCTACTCATCGAAGGCACAAAAACTGCTCAACAGAAAACAAGATTATATGCTGATAGGTGGAAAAATGAAGAAGGAAAACATAAAATAGAATGTTCACTAAACAGAGATCCTCTCAATTTAATGAATCAACAAAAACATGAATATAAACAATGATTGATGGGAAAAATACAACAAATCCTCTGCTGCTTAGTGATCCATAAATTATTGACAGCCTTTGATCCTCAAATCTGCAATATATTCAATTAAGAAGAAATATAAACAAAAGAGTTACAATCTGAAATCACAGCTCTCATGAGTCTCCAATACCAGTAACACTTACAATCATAAAATGCCCACAGGCTTACAAATGAACACACACATAAAAACTGTCTACTCCTACTCTCTCTAGCCTCTCTTGGCGCATGAATGCTCTTTCTCCAAGAGATCTCTCCTTCCTTAAATAGAAAATAACATCCAAATAACCTTAGGAGGTCGAATCCCATCTCCTCCATTAGATTCTAAGCCTTGGAGATAGGTGGCAACAATCAAAGAGACAAAAATCCAACAAATTGCTAATTTTCAAGAATTTGTTGGAAGTCATTAATAAATTGTTTCCACCTCATTGCATGAGGCCTTTGATGGAGCTAAATCCTAGGTGTAGGTGTCCCTTGACATCTAACTGATCTTTGAGAAGCCAGTCGAATCCTCCTTGATAGGTGGCAACCTCCCAACAAGACGAATATCAAAACCGTGACCGCTACAGGAAATTTGGTAGCGTTTCTGTGCAGATTTGGTAGCGCCACTTCTATGTCTAATATCTCTCAAAACATAACACATTTTGAAAAACTGAGAGACATTTTTGTTATTTGGAATGTTATGAACAAAAAACTCCTCCAGTTTTCAAAAATACCTTATCAATTGTTTACAATCCAAGTTTTAAGTTAGTGACTCAAAACTGGTAAAATAACTCTACACAATTCGTTTTCTGCCAGAATTTAGGTAGCGTCCGCCTGTGTGTCTGCATGCGATTGGGTAGCACAAATCCGTGAGTGTTTTTGATGCTTGAACTTGGAGATTGGGCATAACCCAATATACTTTCAATTTTCCCCAAAATAAATAAAATATCCCATAACAATTGTATTCATTTGCCAAAATGAATAATGAAGGATTTATGCAACACTGAGGCATAAACCAATCTTGTGCCAACATTTCCCATAAAAAATGGCCGCATTTCTCTCTAACCAAATATTCCAGGTGTATGCCGCAAGACTGGGTGATTCTAACTTATCCTTAGTCTTGATAGATCTAGAAGTTTACCTAAGATACTAAATGTACGGGAGTAAGTATGAGTAATTACGACATTTCAACAACATGAAATTACATCATCTAAATGCCATCTCTTCTATATTAAATTATAATAAAATATCGAAATGATTTTAAATGGTTCTAATCATTTGAACTAGTTTCTTATAGGAGATTTATGTTTTCTATAATATTGCCTCCCACTTTCACTCTCATTCCACTGCCTAAATGCCATCCCACAACATGCCCCACTACTAAGTTAAGCACAATCAAAAGTGACGATGAAGAGCTATATAAACATGAATTGCTAATGTGACAGATTACAACTAACGAACAAATTATGAGGGGGAAAATAAAGTATATTCCCTTTTCATTAAATCCCATCCACAGATTGACTATTTTTTTTTTCTTTCAAGTAGGTTTACACCTAACTAGATATCCCTACGTTAAGATTCATTTAGTTACCCTCACACGAGTTGTTTTAGCTAATTACTTCAATCTATAAGGGTCTCTTATCTCGTTGCAGGTCTGTTCCGGCCTAAAGTTTTCCTTGATGATTTCGAGACAGCTACATTTTATTTTTATTGTTCTGTTAACTATTAAAATTTCCAGTTCCTTTGAGTTTAATTTAGGGCACGGTCTTCTGTACAAGCCTGCCCCATGCGAAAAGTGTTTCGAAATCCACCCGTATCTCGTTGAGACATTTGTCTATACTTGATTCATATATTTTTTTCATATTTACAATGAAAAAAACTGATGGACAAGCAGTCATGATGCTAACAGGTATGGCCTCCGGGTGGTGGAACCACGTGTCAATCGATGTCGACAGGTATGGCCACCATGCACGGCTTAACAAAGTGTCAATTCATGAGGAGTTGGGAAACGACTTCATAATTTTTGCATGTTAGTACTTTTCCTGTTCAGCCTGATGATGAGTTTTTCCACTTGCTCAACTGTCTTCTTGCTAATAAATTATTCAAAAGTCAGCTCTTAAAATATTTACATTATTTATATAACTGTCCTGTCCTTCCTGTGAAAGTTTCACACTCTAAAATAAAATGTCTTCCACAAAAACTCTAAAATAAAATGTTTTCCACAAAAACTCTATGAAAGAAATGTAGAACAGGTATGGCCACCATGCACGGCTTAACAAACGTGTCAATTGACAAGGAATTGGAAAACTGTATGTAAAGAACATATGTCTTCCACAAAAACTGTATAGCCATGGCCATCAGGTCAATACCAGTATAGGAAGAGAGAATTTCCCATTTTTTCCACAGGAACGCTATGATTCCTCATGGCCATCAGCTCCAACCAGAAGAAAATATCTCTTTGCGAACCTTAGCGCATGGAAAGGTATGGACTTCCCAGTTGTACAACCTTGTATTAAATTTTTTTATAGGTTACAGCAGCATAAAATCCTCTCTGTTAAAATCATTTTTGAATGTTCAAAAGTGTTCTTGTATCCATCACATTTTCTGCATATGGTGTGATTTTGCATATAATTGTTACTTATCTCCTTCTCCCTCAGCTTCCTGGAACATGAATGGCCATTAAAAGTACACCTTACCTAGGTATCTAGTTGGTATCTGTAATTTCTATGTATGAAGTGAACGAACGTTATCCCCATGGCCATCAGCTCCAACGAGAAGAGCATATCTCTCTGCGAACCTTAGCGCATGGAAAGGTATGGACTTCCAAGTTGTACAACTCTGGATTAAATTTTTTTATAGGTTACAGCAGCTTGCAATCCTCTTTGTTAAAATCGTTTTTGAATGTTCAAAAGTGTTCTTGTATCCATCACATTTTCTGCATATGGTGTAATTCTCCATATAAATGTTACTGATCTCCTTCTTCCTCAGCCTGGAACATGAATGGCCACTAAAAAGTACACCTTACCTAGGTATCTAGTTGGTATCTGTAATTTCTATGTATGAAGTGTTCTTGTATCCATCACATTTTCTGCATATGGTGTAATTCTCCATATAAATGTTACTGATCTCCTTCTCCCTCAGCTTCCTGGAACATGAATGGCCACTAAAAAGTACACCTTACCTAGGTATCTAGTTGGTATCTGTAATTTCTATGTATGAAGTGAACATAGGATGAACATTGGTTCTTAATATTTGCCCTAAAAGAATATAGGAGTTCCGCAGCTCTAGGATGAACATCAGTTCTTAATATTTGCCAGAATACAATACAGGAGTTCAACCAGCTCTACAGCCCCGGTTGGAGAAGAACACCAAAAGAAACTAATAGTCTACATGTTCTTTATGAATCTTTTATCCTTCTCATGCTTTGTAGATCCAAACTTAAAATGAAAGTTAAGAGATGAAATATCCCTGTAATATCTAGAAGCTAAAAGATGAAATATCTGAAGAACTTTGGACATTCAATCTAAAGGAATCTTCCAACAGCTTCTATCAACATAAATAATTATAACTTTTTAAAAAAATGTCTTCCACAAAAACTCCATAGCCATGGCCATCACCTCAATATGGCCATTAGCTCAATACCAGTATAGGAAGAGAGAATTCCCAAATTTTTCCACAGGAACGTTATCCCCATGGCCATCAGCTCCAACGAGAAGAGCATATCTGGCGAACCTTAGCTCATGGAAAGGTATGGACTTCCAAATTGTACAACCTTGTATTAAATTTTTTTATAGGTTACAGCAGCATGAAATCCTCTTTGTTAAAATCATTTTTGAATGTTCAAAAGTGTTATTGTATCCATCACATTTTCTGCATATGGTGTAATTCTCAACAATTATATAAATGTTACTAATCTCCTTCTCCCTCAGCTGCCTGGAACATGAATGGCCACTAAACAGTACACCTTACAGCATGAGATCCTCTTTGTTAAAATCATTTTTGGATATTCAAAAGTTTTCTTGTATCCATCACATTTTCTGCATACGGTGTAATTCTGCATATAAATGTTACTTATCTCCTTGTTCCTCAGCTTCCTGGAACATGAATGGCCACTAAAAGTACACCTTACCTAGGTATCTAGTTGATATCTGTAATTTCTATGTATGAAGTGAACGAACGTTATCCCCATGGCCATCTTCTCCAACGAGAAGAGCATATCTCTCTGCGAACCTTAGCGCATGGAAAGGTATGGTCTTCCAAGTTGTACAACCTTGGATTAAATTTTTTTATAGGTTACAAMAGCATGGAATCCTCTTTGTTAAAATCATTTTTGAATGTTCAAAAGTGTTCTTGTATCCATCACATTTTCTGCATATGGTGTAATTCTCCACAATTATATAAATCTTACTCTTCATATGGTGTATTTCTCCACAATTATATAAATGTTACTGATCTCCGTCTCCTCTCCCTCAGCTTCCTGGAACATGAATGGCCACTAAAAAGTACATCTTACCTAGGAACATCTTATCTAGTTGGTATCTGCAATTTCTAGTTGGTATCTGTAATTTCTATGTATGAAGTGAACATAGGATGAACATTAGTTCTTAATATTTTCCCTAAAAGAATATAAGAGTTCCGCAGCTATAGGATGAACACTAGTTCTTTTCTATGTATGAAGTGAACATAGGATGAACATTAGTTCTTAATATTTTTCCTAAAAGAATATAAGAGTTCCGCAGCTATAGGATGAACATTAGTTCTTAATATTTGCCAGAATACAGGGGTTCCACCAGCTCTACAGCCCCAGTTGGAGAAGAACACCGAAAGAAACTAATAGTCTACATATTCTTTATGGAGCTTTTATCCTTCTCAAATTGTACATCCAAACTTAAAATGAAATCAAATTGTACATCCAAACTTAAAATGAAAGTTAAAAGATGAAATATCACTGAAATATCTAGAAGTTAAAAGATAAAATATCTGAAGAACTTTGAACATTCAATCTAAAAGAATGTCCCATCAGCTGCTATCAACATAAAGAATTATAACTTTTTTAGAAAAGCACTCTAGGGATTGCATTACTGACGAGAGCGATCAAGCCTAGGGAGATTAAATTTTGATGTACAATTTCTCACAAGAAAGGCAAACAGTTTTTTCACACTAAAGGAAAACTGTATCAACTCAATTTTGGTTAATCCCTCAACCTCTCCCTCAAGCTGAAGCTGGGTATTTTGTGCCCTGTTGAACTGTGCATTATCATATATATTATATATTCTAATAATATGAAAAAATAATAATAATCATCTAGTTACATAAATACATAAATAGGTGTTTTTATTAATTTTGAAAATAATAATAATAATAATTTATTATTAGTTTTTATTAATTTTGGAAATAATAATAATAATAATCTGCTAAAATAATAATAATCATCTAATTATATAAATACATAAATAGATGTTTTTATTAATTTTGAAAATAATAATAATAATAATAATAATCTAAATACATAAATAGTAAATACATAAATAGATGTTTTTATTAATTTTGAAAATAATAATAATAATAATCTATTATTCGTTTTTATTAATTTTGGAAATAATAATAATAATAATCTGCTATTCGACTTTTTGTATTTAAACTACTCTTTGACCCTTTCCTATTTTGGATTTTTATTTGAGCCCTTTCCTATTTGACCCCTTTGGATTTTTATTAATTTTGAAAATAATAATAATAATAATTTATTATTTGATCCTTTTTATTTGACCTCTTTGTATTTGAGTTTTTTTTTATTCTTTTTTATTTTAGATTTTTATTTGAACCTTTTCTTATTTGACCCCTTTGGATTTTTATTAATTTTGAAAATAATAATAATAATAATTTATTATTTGACCCTTTTACTTGAACTTGAACTCTTCTTTGACCCCTTCTTATTTTGTGCGACCCTTTGTATTTGAACTCTTCTTTGACCCCTTCTTATTTTGTGCGACCCTTTGTATTTGAACTCTTCTTTGACCCTTTCCTATTTTGGATTTTTATTTGAGCCCTTTCCTATTTTACCCCTTTGGATTTTTATTAATTTTGAAAATAATAATAATAATACTTTATTATTTGATCCTTTTTATTTGACCCCTTTGTATTTGAGTTTTTTTTGACTCCTTTTTATTTTAGATTTTTATTTAAACCTTTTCTTATTTGATCCCTTTGGATTTTTTTTAATTTTGGAAATAATAATAATAATAATTTAGTATTTGACCCTTTTATTTGAATTCCATTTAATTATTTATTTAGATTTGAACTAAAATATTTTTATTAATTTTGAAAATAATAATAATAATAATAATAATTTATTAATTTATTATTTGAGCACTTTCCTATTTGATTTTCTGGATTTGAACTCCTCTCAATTATTAACTTCCTGTTCCTGTTAACTCCACCCTGATATTTATTCCCGAAGTGGGGCCCACCTGTCCACAGAATAGATAGGATTTATCCATCTGTTTTCTTCTCGATGACCTCCTGTCCACTGACTAGAACAACCCCTTGAGCAGAGCTCGAGTTCTAGCTCTACCAATGAGCTAGCGAACCTTTCAGGACCCGCCCCTTCTAGCTCGATTATTAATTTTATTTGACTTCCTTTGGATTTGAACTCCTCTAGATTATTAATTTGGATTTGAACTAAAGTATTTTTATTAATTTTGGAAGTAATAATAATAATAATCTACTATTTTATTTTTTTGGATTTTAATTAGGTATTTTTATTAATTTTGGAAATAATAATAACAATAATTTACTATTTGACCTTTTTGGATTTGAACTCTTTTAGTTTATTAATTTAGATTTGAACTAAAATATTTTTATTAATTTTGGAAATAATAATAATAATAATCTATTATTTCACTCTTTCTTTTTAGATTGAATTAAAGTATTTTTATTAATTTTGGAAATAATAATATTAACAATATAAATTATTAATTTGGATTTAATACTTTATTAATTTTGGATATAATAATAATAATCTATTATTTAACCCCAATTTTGGATATAATAATAATAATCTATTATTTAACCCCGCTTGCACTCGTTAAAAATGCTTTACCAAGCATTACCCCTTTCTTTGCAAGAGAACCAATACCAACCATTATCAGTAAGCCACGAGCCAGAAATGCACCTACCCCAGAAAGAATGCCAACCCCTCTCCTATTTGAACCATTTGGATTTGAACTCCTCTGAATTATTAATTTGAATTTAATTTGGTTTTGAATTAAAGTATTTTTATTAATTTTGAAAATAATAATAATAATAATCTATTGACTTTTTTTATTATTTTTATTTAACCTCTTTGGATTTGAACTCTTCTAAATTATTAATTTGAATTTGAATTAAAGTATTTTTATTAATTTTGAAAATAATAATAATAATAATCTATTATTTTACCTTTTTAGATTTGAATGGATTGGATTTGAACTAAAGTATTTTAATTAATTGAACTCCTTTGAATTTGAATTTGAATGGACTGAATTATTAATTTGGATTTGAACTAAAGAATTTTTATTAATTGAACTCTTCTAGATTATTAATTTGGATTTGAATTAAAGTATTTTTATTAATTTTGGAAATAATCACATTAATATTCTGGATTATTAATTTGGATTTAATATTTTATTAGTTTTGAAAATAATAATAATAATAATAATAATTTATTATTTGACCCCTTCCCTATTTGACTTCCTTTGGATTTGAATTTCTGAATTATTAATTTACATTTAATTTGGATTTGAATTCCTGAATTATTAATTTATATTTAATTTGGATTTAAAATAAACTATTTTTATTAATTTTGGAAATAATAATAATAATAATAATCTATTATTTGACTGCTTTATTAATTTTAATTGAGCCCTTTCCTATTTGACCCCTTTGTATTTTTATTAATTTTGGAAATAATAATAATAATAATTTGGATTTGAACTAAAATATTTTTATTAATTTTGGAAATAATAATAATCTACTAGTTGATTGTGATATGAATTCATTTTGGGAATAATAATAATAATTGATTTTGGAAATAATAATAATAATAATCTACTATTTGACCCCTTTGGATTTGAACTCCTTTGAATTATTAATTTGGTAATTTGAATTTGAACTAAAATATTTTTATTAATTTATTAATTTTAATAATAATAATAATAATAATTTACTATTTGACCCCTTTGGATTTACTCTTTTGGATTTGAATGAATTTGAACTCTTTTGGATTATTAATTTTGGGAATAATAATAATAATAATCTATGATTTGACTCTTTCTAAATTTGAACTTGTATAAGTTAATATGAAAAAAAATTGAACTTGGATTCTGGATTTGATTTGAACTTGTGTAAATTCATATGAAATAATAATAATAATAATCTAATTAAGAGATAATCATGTGTTTTTATTAATTTTGGAAATATAATGGAGGGAGTAATCATCATCTCATAATTGTTTTTTTTTAATCTCCATCTTCCAATAATTGTGTTTTTTTTCAAATCTTCACCATCCACCATCAATGTTTTTTTCAAATCTCCACCATCCAATAATTTATAATTTAGTAGTTCAGTTGTTAATAAGTCTAAATAAGTCTGTTAATAAGTCTAAATAAATCTATGCTATATTGCTGCTGCTTTGAATGGTGATTCCAATTCAATTTTGACCAATGGTGATTAGTTGAATTTTGGGAATAATAATAATAATAATCTATCATTTGACCCTCTCTGGATTTGAATTTGGATTTTGGATTTGAACTTGTGTAAGTTAATAGACCCTCTCTGGATTTGAACTTGGATTCTGGATTTGAACTTGGATTCTGGATTTGATCTTGTGTAAGTTAATAGACTCTCTCTAGATTTGACCTTGTGTAAGTTCATATGAAAAAATAATAATAATCATCTAATTAAGAGATAATCACGTGTTCTTATTAATTTTGAAAAAATAATGAAACGAGTAACAAATGATGATCATGATAATTGTTTTTTCTTTTAATCTCGATCATCCAATAATTGTATTTTTTTTTTCGAATCTTCACCATCCACCATCCATATTTTTTTCAAATATCCACCATGCAATAATTTATTCTTTTTCTAATCTCCACCATCCAATAATTTATAATTTTGTAGTTCAGCGGTTAATAAGTCTAAATAAGTCTATACTGTATCGCTGCTGCGCTGACGAATGGTGATTCCAATTCAGTTTTGGCAATGGACTTAGTTGCGGCGAAGCCTCCACCTTGACTATGCATTCTATAATGTTCACAAAATAAAAATATTAAAATACCTAAATAGCCGAATATGTACCACCTCATTGCCATTAACCAATGACTAGGCTGGCTAATGACAAGCTAATGCTTGAGCTAATTTTTCGTTTTTGTTAAATATTCATTAATTTTCATTTTAAAATATTCATTAATTTTCATTTAAAAAAAAAATCATTAATTTTCATTTTTATCTTTATTAATTTTCATTTTTATCTTTATCTAATTTTCATTTTCATCTTCATCAACAAAATCCAAATTATATAGAATAATTTTTTTTTACCTTAAAAATAGTCTAAATAAGAAAATTTTCATTTTCATTTTCATTTTCATCAATTCATTTTCAGCTTCATCAATATCCAAATTATCAAATTATATAGAATATATTTTTTTTACCTTAAAAATAACTTAATTTTATAGAAATTAAATAATATCTTTAAAAATTTGACTACTTTTACATTTACTAAATAATATTTTTTAAAATTTGAATACTTTTACATTTTATGGTCGGTTTTTTTATTTTCATCTTCATCAATATCCAAATTATATAAAATAATTTGTTTACCTTAAAATAGCCTAAATTTTATGGAAACTAAACAACATCTTTAGAAATTTGAATACTGTTACTTTTTATGGTTATTTTTTCATTTTCATCTTCATCAATATCCAAATTATATAGAATGCTTTTTTTTACCTTAAAAATAGCCTAAATTATATAGAAATTAAATAATAATTTTAGAAATTTGAATACTTTTACATTTAATGGTTGGTTTGCATATTAAAATAAATTTTTTTACCTTAAAAATAACTTAAATTTTATAAAAACTATATAATATCTTTATTTTATCGTTGGTTTGCATATTACAATATTTTTTTTTAAAATAGCTTAAATTTTATAAAAACTATATAATATTTTTATTTTATGGTTGGGGGGAAAAACATATAATATGTTTTTTCTATTAATGCCCCATCCCCCCACCCCCCTCCCCCCACATAATATGTTTTCTCTATTAATGCCCCCTCCCCTCACTCACCCACCCACCCACATATGTGATATGCTTTTTCTATTAATGCCCCCCTCCCCCACACCCACATAATACCCACATAATGTGGGTGGGGGGTAGGGCATTAATAGTTTTTTCTATTAATGTCTCCCACCCAACCCACATTATATGGGTGATAATATGTTTTTTCTATTAATGCTCGTGGGGGGGGAGGGGAGGGTGAGGACATTAATAGTTTTTTCTATTAATGCCACCCACCAAACCCACATTATATGGGTGATAATATGTTTTTTCTATTAATGCCTCTCCCCCCCCTTCCCTCACCACCCACAATTATATGTTTTTTTCTATTAATGCCCCCCGAAAGCCCACCCACCCACCCACATTATAAGAGTTGGGGGGGTGCATTAATAGAAAAAACATATTATACAAACATTATGAGGGTGGGGGGTTGGGCATTAATAGAAAAAACATATAATGGTGGGGGGCTGGGCATTAATAGAAAAAACATATTATATGTTTTTTCTATTAATGCTGCCCCCCCACCCTCATAATGTCGGTGGGGGGAGGAAGGCATTAATAGAAAAAACATAATAAATGTGGGTGGGGGCGAGGCATTAATAGAAAAAACATAATACCCTCATAATGTGGGTGGGGGGAGGGAGGGGCACATTAATAGAAAAAACATATTATATGTTTTTTCTATTAATGCCTCCCCTCCCACCCACAAACATATAATATGTTTTTTTATTAATGCCTACCCTCCCACCCACATAGGGGGGCATTAATAGAAAAAACATATTATATGTTTTTTCTACTAATGCCCTCCCCACCCCACCCCACCCCACCCCACATAATATGTTTTTTCTATTAATGCCCTCC
>ML821201.1:415980-429702 GCA_009831015.1 Picea engelmannii
GTTTATCCAGTAATTCAGTCTCAAGATTGTTTTTTTTTTCTTCTAGCCACTTGTAACGTTAGTTAGATGTTTCTGGCATATATTCGAACATTTTTTTTTTCTGATACCAACTTTTATACTCTCTTTTATTTTTATTTTTTTATATTAAATTTTCTATGTTTTATGTGCAGGTTAAGCGTGGGATTTACTAACTAACCTTTTATTTAGGCCCTTGGTTCCAGATTTGAACCAGGGCTCTGATACCAAATGTAATGCCCATATATATATATAAACATGGTTATCCTCATAAGCAATTTATTTCTTAACTAAGACAATACCTATTCAGCATAATAATGATATTCATACCAGCGACTTCAACAATTTAGATTCATCAAATATTAAAGACTTCATAGCAGAATAAAATAAATGCATAATTTAACAGGTTACCTCGTTCTGATGCCAAGTTCTGTTGCCAGCTGCCTTTCTACTGCTGCTCTCCTGCTACCTATTGCAAACACAGAAAAATTGCCCAAAACTATTGTCCACCCTGCCAACTAGGAAAACGAACTAGCTCTAGGATATCTATGGATATCTTGGCCCTCCGAGCCCAAAACCTCTAGCAACTCGATGCCTGCCTGATCAATATGTCACAACCAACAAATCCCGTGCCTCAATCTGAGCACACCAATCTCACAGCCCCTCTCGGCTCTCTGCAATACTCAGAGCTCTCCAAACTCATGACCAACTTCCCCCCGTAGAATGATCCCTCCTCCAAACTCCTTTCCCCCCCTTATTCCTCCTTCACCGCCTTCCCTTCATTAACTCCCCCACCAAATACCTTATCCCTTTATTAAATACCTTATCCATTCATTTAAATATCCTATCCATTCATTAAATTTCTTATATCTTCTCGGGATTCTTATGTGGTCCCCTCTTGTATACACAACTTAATTTAAATGTTATATTTTATTCTCTACCTTTTATTTAATACTTAATTAATTAATGAATTAATTAATATTTAAATGAATCATTAACCATCATGACTAACTCATTAATAATAATCAATTAGAAATGTTCTTTTAAGACATAAATGTAGTTTAGCTAATCTTTTAGGATTATCTCATTAAATTAATTATACTTAATAATCAAGGGTCGTTACATGTGACATGTGGTGAAGGAGGAAAGGGAGATTTCATTGGGGTTCCATAGGATGACTAGGCCACCTGAAGCTCCTTCAACATCTATTTCTATGATATTGAATCTTCTCCAACATTTGATGGCCATTTTTTCCATAATTGTGGAAGTGCACCTTGTTTCTTGTATCATCATTATAGAAGGTTTTTCCTTATATATCAAGGTATTTAAGAATATTTTCTTACTTGGGTTGTTAAGGCCTCTTATATTCCACGAAATGAATTTCATTGGGAAGGTTGGGGGTGTGAGGAGAATTTTTCCACGATACTCTTAATGCTTCTCGAATTTAAAAGGAGTTCTCTCGGTTCTTGTAAGAGTTTCTTGATGAATGACCTTCTTCTCTTTTTCATCTTTAGGAGCCTTAATAATTTCTTTTCTTGAAGTGTTTTTTATTTCTAAAGAAAAAATTATAGTGTTCTTACCTTTTTGGGTCATTGTTCCTTTCTCTTTATTCCTCGATTTGATCAAGGCACTTTGCAATAGTCTTATTTGTTGATTTGGTATAGAGTATTCCTCTTTCCATTCACATGTTGTTGTGATGCATTGCATATCTATATCCTCTAGATCCATGTATTCCATATCATCCTGCTTCGCCTCTAGGAGTTCAGAAGGGACCATTGGTTCATCTTGGTTTGGTGGCTAGGGGGAGGGAGCACTAGTGACGGTGAGTTCATGTTCTTGACCGCATTGGGCACTTGGTTGGGTTTCAATCAAGGGGTTTGGGCCAAGGGTTTCTTGCTCCGAGAGGTTAGATAGGGAGTCAAAATTGTTACTGATTCAGGGGCCTTTTTGGTTGGGTTGTTTTGGTATTTTGTTTTTGGCTTTGCACTTGGCTTGGAATTTTTCAAATCTTGCCTCGTCCTTTTATGAATGGGGATTGGGGGGCTGTGTTTGTTTGTTCAGGGAAAATTTCTGAAAAGGGTGCCCATGTGCATGGCATTTTCGACATCAAAAGGGAATGTGTTCATAATCTAGGGTTTGAATCTAGTCGACGTCCCTAGATCTGAGGATAATTGAAGTTGGAAGAGATTTGTATACATTGAGGTAGACACAGATCCATGCATAGGAGGTATAACATCCTTGAAGGGTGGCCTATGCAATTCTAACAAAGGATCTGAGAGTGTTCCCTATACCCTCATGAATTTTCATGTGTCAGTACTCCCACAAGAACAAGTACGATATGATCCTCCTTGGAAGACCCTTTCTTAGTCTTATGTCAAGTTGAAAATGGCCACAAAGAATTCTTTGTATCCCATTTTGAGGGATACCTCTCCTTTGGGATTCCATCTGGTTTTGATCCACCACATGACGGATTTTTGAGATGGCCAGAGGCCCATAAATTTTCATATGAGGGCATGGTATTGCATGTATTGGATGTCCTCCCCCAAGAGGGGTGACAAGATTTTGTACTTTGAAATTTCCTCTTCCTATAGAATGTAGGTTGATAGGATTTTCTTGTTGTCTTTCTGGTTCCGTGGGGTATGAATTGGGAGAGTATCTGAACTTGTCAGGATTTCCTTAGTTCCTTTTGTCTATTTTGTGTCCATTTGGTTGTGTGAACTTGAGGATTCAGGGATGTGGGCATGGTCTTGGGATGTCGGCTTCTACCAACCACTATGTTTTGAAAAGAGGGGCCAACTTCTCCTTGAGCAGGGGCCTCCATTGCTGGTTTGAGAGGTCATAATAGGGATGAAGTTGCAGACCTAAAAAATCGCTCACTACCTCAAGGTAAAATATCTATTAAAATCATTATCTTATTTTGAACTCTCATATTCTTTTTTAATTATGAACATTTTTCTACACTTAAATTTCAATATTTTCTCTCATTTTAATTTAATAACACTACATTTACATTTAAGCCATTCATGTTAAATTATCAAATAGTTTTTATTTCTATAATTATTGTCCTATAAAAATATAAACATTCACTCATATAAAAGTATAAAATCCTCTTTGGTTACATAATAATTCTCTTATAAAATATAAACATTGGAATCCGTGATATCCCTTATTTTTATAAAACAACTTTTATTTTTTTTAATCTCCTCAATTTCAAAAAGACAAACACAAGATGATTTGCGTCGATTCTCTTATAATATAAACATTGAAATCCCTCATATCCCTTCTTTTTATAAAATAAAAGTAGAAATTTTTATCTCCCTTCTACACATTCAAAAGACAAAAGCAAGACTATCTACGTCACAACTCTCTCGTCTTCTTATATACTGTTATAGTGCATCTTTTGATCGCGCAATTATGGTGTATCTTGCAAAGGAGTTGACCACTCAATGACATGCTGACAAAATTGTTCTAGTCACAAAATGTTAAAAAATGTTGTTAAAAAATGTTCCATCAAATTAAGGATGGCATCCATCAATCGTGTTCCAGTTAGAACTGTTTGTGACATTGTTGCCAGTTAGTGCTAAATAATTGAACGCTGCAGTCCATTTCTCATTTCAATTCAGCTATGTTTATATGTATAATGTTTTACACATATCACGTCTCACCTATGGGAAATCAATTTAAAGGTGACAAGTTAAGTAATCTATTGACGTCGACGGTACAATTTAAGTAAATATTCATACTTATTGTTCAGACGGTTTCCTGCAATTCTCATATCATATTACTACCATCTACCAATGGTAAAAATATGCTTCTACCCATATGTGTATGGTGTAAATGCTAGTTGTTATGAGATACAGTCATATACAGTTATATAAATTCTATTGATATCCTTCCCCTCATTGATATAAATGCTATTTTTCTCCTTCCCTCTCAGATCCCTAGAACATGAATGTCGACTAGAAAGTACACATTCTTACCTTGGTATCCAACCAATATTATTAATTTGTCCATATCAAATGATATAACCCTTCATTGACATAAACACTATTGATCTCTCCCCTTAGTCTCCTGGAACATGAACGTACATTTTACCTAGGTATCTAGTTGGTATCCTTAATTTCACCATACGAAATGAACATAAGATTGAACATTAGTTCTTAATAGTTTCCCTGAGTACAAGGAATTCCACAATTGTACAACCCAGTTACGATAGAACACCAAAAGAAACAAACATTTTACATATTCTTTATGTATCTTTACCTTCAATTTATTATCCATGCATGGAATAAATTTTTTATTATTCATACATTGAGCATAAAAGAAGAATGACTAAGCTCAATTTTGTCATGTTTTGAAGGACCCTTAACTAAGAGATTGAACATGGAGTCCATTGAAATCAAATAAGTAGGCACATTTGTCCTATCGATGCCAGGGAAAACATTTATTTTGAGAACTTTAAATCCTTCATATAGCATGTTATCTTCAGTCAAGCAAGTTTCTAAATGATATCTCAAACTGTTAATGAAAACATGAAAAATCTCAAGCCCGTCTAAATCCCTTCTATGAATTGACAATAACAAATTCTTAGAGTTTGAGAGAGAGGTATCAATGCTTGCTTTCGTGAATATTTAATTCTAAGGAATGTGAATAACAAATGAACCATACAATTAGTGAATCAACACCCAATATGCATATCATAATGAGATACCACATCCAAAGATGCAACACGTTAAGACAACCTTGTTATTTTTCACTTAAATCCTCTATTGTTTTTCTGAGAGTGCGTAAAACTCTCTTGGAGGAATCATTTATTTTCCACATAGAATAAGCTTAAAAAAAATCTCGTCGAGCTTGAACACAATGATAAAAGAGACATTGAGCCCCTGGAATTGGAAAAGTTGTCTTCGGTCTCATATCAATTAAGAGTGTAGGCTTTTTCCGTGTTCGAATTTCTAGAGCATTCCACATAATATCCACTTTGATTCATTTTTTTTCCTCCCAACCATTGTTTTTTGCACCAGGAGAGGATGAATACATAGTCAAACTAAAATTTGGAGGAATAATTAAAATCCTCCACAAAAAACTATTGTCAACATGCCCTCTTATTGTGTAAGATGTGGGAATAGAGTCGTTCATTTTTCCATGGATAAATATACTAAGTTTCTTCTTATTATCCCACTTGAGTATTCTTTAAAGAAGTCAAATTACACTCTTAGGACTTCAATTTATGTCTCAGATTTGATTTGATTTGATTTGATTTTTTGCATGTTAATTTCGAATTGATTCGGTGCTATTCCATTGAGTTCCAATTTTTTTTTCCTTATAAAAAAGTAAAGCATGTTATGTATATTCGATACGTTTGGCATTGTTAATCAATTAGATAAATTTGAAATTGTTAATCAACTAACTCAAGGATCTAATTTCACAGAGAGTGACTTAATTGGGTAAGGAAGGTACAATTTAACCTATCGTTTCTCCTTATTGTGCTAGAAGTGCATGTGTATATAACATATGATAGTTTTTACAGCATAGATTTCGAGTCACGGAAAAAAAAAAGACTTGATCCTTGATATTCTCATCTAGATGGATTAATGACCATAATTGATCGGATGCCAATGATTGATTACTTATTTGAAAGACAATATAATTGATTTATTATACAATGCTTAATACCCCTGGCATGACAACATTGTTGGAAGTGTGACAATGACAATGACAATATGCCTGCAATAAACAATGGTCATGTAAAACTTATACTTATTGACAATGAGATGATAATATGGATGTTTGGAGAAAACCTCTAACACATTGAAACTATTATGATAACACCCATATTACCATCTCATTGTCGGTAAATGTAAGTTTTACATGATCAATTTCTGTTACAGGCATATTTTCATTGTCACACTTCCAATAATGATTACACGCTTGGCTTATAGAACATTTTATAGTAAACCAATTATATTGTCATTCAAATCAGTAACCAATCACTGTCATCTAATCAATTATGAATGTTAATCCATTTAGATGAGTATATTGATGAATGAAGCCTTTTTTTATGACTCAAATGCTATGTTGTAAGAGATATCAAATGTTATATACACATGGACTTATGCGATAGTAACGAGTAACCATAAGTTAAATTACACATTCCTGATCCATTTAAGTCCATTTTTGTGTTTTTAGGTCATTGAGTTAGTTTGTTAACAATGCCAAAGTTATCTAACTGGTTAACGATGTAAAAGTTATCTAATCGACCTACAATTCTTTCCTTTTTAACAGCAAAAAAAATTCAGAACTCATTGAGAGGGCATTGAATTAATCCAAAAATAACATGCAAAACAAAAAAATATAAAGAGATCAAATCTATTACATAGATTGATAACTCTAAGAATGCAATTAAATTGCTTTAAATCATATCCAAGTGAGATAATAGTAGGAAACCTAATATATTTATCGATGAAAGAATGAATGTCTATCTTGTCGCATCTTGCACAACAAGATGATGTGTTGACAACAATTTTTGTGGAAGATTTTAACAGTACTTATGAATTTTAGTTCAACGATGTATTCATCCTCTCCTACTGCAACAAATAGTGGATAGGTGGAAAAAAACTTGAATCTCGACGACTATTTTGTGAAATCCCTAAAATTTGAATGCGAACAGAGCCTGTACTCTTAATTTATTTGAGATCAATGATGAATTTTCCAATTCCAGGGGCTCAACGTATTTTTTATTATCATGACCAAGCTCGACAATCTATTATTTTAAAACTTCATTTGTGTGGAGAAGGAACGATTCATCCAGGAGAGTTCTACGCACTCTCAAAAAAATAATAGGGGATTCAGGCTAAGAACAATAAGATTTCCTTAACATGTTGCAACTTTATATGTGTTCTCTCATTATGATATTCATATTGATTATTTCTTTAGTAATTGTATGATTCATTTTTCATCCACATCCACTGGAATTGAATATTCAGTCAAACAAGTGTTGAATATTGAATTGAATTTTGATTTTTAACAATTTAATGTATCATTTAACAACTTGTTTTCTTTGACAGAAGATAACATGTTATGTGCAGGATTCAAGGTTTCTAAAAATAAACTTTTTCTTGGAACCGATATGACAAATTCTCCTACTTACTTGATTTCAATGGATTTCATGTTCATTCTCTTAGTTAATAATCGTTCGAAATGTGACAAAATGGAACTTAGTCATTTTGTTTTTACGCTCTACTACATGGATAGTATTTAGTCATTCATATTTACTCCTATAATTCTTTGTAGGTCCACGGTCAAAACAGAATCTAAGATGAAATATACAAAGACGTTTTAAATACTCCACCCAATTTTGATTCAAAAAAATTTCCAGCAAAAAAAGAAAAAAAAAATGCAATAAAGTTTAAGATCAACCACCGTAGTACTCTTGAGATGGTCAGAATATATATATATTATAAAACTTCCAATATTCGGTCTAGAAAACAACGCTCCACCAACTATTATTTACGCAAATAATTATAACTTGATTGCATAACCTAAGAGAGCGATCCGACCTAGGGAGATTAAATTTTGTGTACAATTACTCACAAAAAAACAAACTGTATCAACTCACTTTGGTGGTATCTCTCTCCCTCGTGAAAATTAACATAGGAAATGTTTGTGATTATTTCACTTCAGTTTTGGCAGTGGACTTAGTTGTGGCCAAGCCTCCGCTTGGATCATGCATTGTATAGTGTTCATCAGATAAAATCATAGAAAATATGTGCCACTACATTGGCATTAACTGATGTCTATGCTGGTTAATGGAAACTTCCATTGGTTAATGGCAACCTGTGGGCGTATTATGATGTTTTAAACAATAGCTTTTTTGATTTTGTACACTGATAGTCAAGGCTACAAGCCAACAATTACACCAGTGGAAAGGATATAACCCTAATAATCCCAAATATCACAAAGTATGAAGTCCTATAATAACAAAATAACACACGTCCTTCACTTCATTAGTTGTTCATTCGCCTCTGGGCTTGATTGCAATAGTTACATTTTCTGATTGAATTTTGGAGATTATGATATTGTGTATTTTGTTATTGGATTGGTTGGTCTTAAGTCTAATTCCAACTGTGTAGTAGTTTATGAAGAAGTTTATGTGGAAGTTGTGAAGCCCCGAGCATTTTCCCTTAACATGTAGGAAAATATGTTGGAGGTTGGGTGGTCATAAGCTATTCCACGTTCGTCCAGAGCTATAAATGTCACTGTGCAAACCAACACATTTATACAAGGGAAACAAAAAAAGGGATTGCCATCCACATCATATTAGTAACACCTTTGTTACTACAGTTTCAAGAAATATTTTGATTGGTAAGATCGAAGAATCGTCAAGGAAAACCCCATTGCACCGTGATTACAAAAAAAATTTAATTTTCCTAAATGGCATGTACATCCAAGTATGTAATTCCATTGATGGGAGTTAACTATATAATTTACTTTTATAATTACATTTTTTGTTTTGTTAAATTCATGAGCACATGAACACAATTAGAAACAAATTTTTGTGTTACTATCCATATTTAAAAAAAAAGATGAGTTCTTTTAAATGTTCAATTAACTTGCGATATCACATCATAAATAAAATCTGTCATGGCCAATACGTTCTTTTAAGACACATGTCTTCCAATAGACATATCAACCAAGCATGTCCTATCATGCCAGGGTCTAAACACCTTGTTGTGCCTCATTGAATGTGGTCGGAGGGGCTTTAGGCGCCTCATATCATATTTACAGTAAGTTTGACATCTCACTGTGTGTAAAATCTTTTGTTGTCATATTCAATGTCAGTTTATAGCATCCTTAGTGTTGGAAAACAATATGCACCTTGTAGTAGAGAATTAATGTTCTATATGTTGGGATATATATCGTTCGATTTAAAACACAGAAAAAAAACTCACTACAAATAGTCTTCGTTAAATATCACATTATTCTCAGATATATATCGTTTAATCTAAAACCTTTTTAGTCAAATTACGTATATCTTAACATATAGAATATCAAATACTCTGATGTGGGTTTTATAATTCTTGTCCTGTAAATTTTAATGATTGATTCATCAAAACATGATCAATAAATGTCAATGATGGGTGCAATATTAGATCACGTTAGAGCTATAAATTTTACCAGGGGTCCCAACAAAAGAAAATATAAAAAACCATATAGGTTTTCCTTGATTTATTATCCCAAAAATGAATCTATAGGGTTTCATTATACGAATACAAGAGAAATCACTCTCGGAAGGTAGAACCATGAATAGGAAATTCTTATCCACTCTACAAAAAAAATTATTACATGTGCAAAACCATGAAAGGGATTTCATGTAGGAACTATGGATGGGAGTGGAAATTCATGATTCCATCATGAAATCATGATCGAAGGTAAGGAATCACTGGGAACTTGTGGGGGGGTATTCTTTTTTCTCAACTAAGGTGCCAAGATCTTGGAATATTGTTAGGGAAAGAATATCGTCATTAACATCATAATTGTTGGGAACCTGTGAGGGTAACTATTTTTTTATAAAATAAGGTGCCAAGATCTTGGAATATCGTCATTAACATCATAATTGTTGGGAACTTGTGAGGTTGACTATTTTTTTTATAAAATAATCTGCCAAGATCTTGGAATATTGTCAGAAGGAATTTCAACATTAACATCATGTTTCTTTCTAATGGCCAAGACACATATCAATAAGAGAATGGTCTTGGTATGACCGTTTTTTCTACGTAGATTTTTTTATTAATTCATAATAGAAATGACATGCACAAATGTATCGACATTAACATCATGTTTCTTTCTAATGGCCAAGACACATATCAATAAGAGAATGGTCTTGGTATGACCATTGTTTTTATGTAGAGTTTTTTATTACTTCATAATAGAAATGACATGCATGCATGTATCAACATTAACATCATGTTTCTTTCTAATGACCAAGACACATATACACATATTAGATGATTCCTCAATAAGAGAATGGTCGAGAATGGTATTGGTATGACCATTGTTTCTACATAGAGTTTTTTATTATTTCATAATATAAATGACATGCATATATGTATCAACATTAACATCGTGTTTCTTTCTAATGGCCATTCCTCAATAAGAGAATGGTTTTGGTATGACCATTTTTTTCTATGTAGAGTGTTTTATTACTTTATAATAGAAATGTCATGCATATTAATTTAGATATGGCTATTTGTTTACATATATTCATTGGAAGAGGATAAATGTTGTCAGGCAACCAACATGTGCATTGGATAATGGTATGATACGATGAGATATTTTTTTAGGTATGTATAGTGATAACCACATACATGAAATTAGACATGTATATATGTAAGATAGAATTCCCATGTAAGGTAGAGTTCAACTGATAACATCACATCTCCCTTCACATGGTACACCGAAATTAGCGTCACTTATGCACACAGAACCAATGACTATGCAAAAACCTTGTGCAACTATTATCATCAATCCACACATATATACTAATTTTTTTCTTCCATATGAAATAGTAATGATATGCAGATTAATTATTTCACTTAATCTGTTTTCATACAACCCTCACAACACATTAGATTTAGTTGGGGATGGGATTTGTCCACCCCATGAAAATTCATTGTACAAAGTTCATAAATAAATTAAGGATACTTAAACAACCCAATATGTTCCATGTTATCCCCATTTTGTGGGATAACTAAGGAGATGATGTCTTGAGGCCCTCAAATTGTAGATATGGAGTGTTAAGAAACCACATGACTAGCAGTGTCCACTTGTCCATATGGAATCCCACTCCATCACCACATTTTGATCCATTGTCAGCGCATCCACCACACCAGCTAGCTTCTGGAAGGTAGATGGGTTTTTCTCCTTGCGATACAAGTAAGATATTGTTGCAGGTAATCACCCTAATATTTGAGGCATTTAAGCATGTTGTATTTAAGATGCTTTTGATTATAGAACTCCTTCTTGGACATTATCCATTTGACCATATTTCACCTTGGTGAGTGTCATAGATTTCCTAGTAAGTGGCCAACGTTTGGGGAAGGGGTGGAAATAGGGGTCCCTTGAGGGGTTGTCATACCATTCCTGACCATACTTATCACTTTCTACTCATTACATTCCCATAATATTTCCCTCTTCTAGGCCCTTTGAATTTAGCCACCCAAGAAGGGAATGTACCTCATTTCTTGGGAAGAAGGGGTTGAAGGCCCGAGGGGGATGGTTGCTGGAAAAAGATAAGAGCCTAAAATAAACCTTCTAGATGCTCACCCAATAAGGTATTGAGAACGATGAACCACTTCTCTTAAAATCATTGAAGACCTGCACAATATTAAACACAAAATAAATATCCCTCTTGAATACAAGACTAACATAATCACGTTACAATTCTTTACATGGTTACCCTTATGGCATTTTGTGGACCTCTTCGTTCAAGTGACATTGTGTTACTAACCCCAAGATAATCAATTCACTATTGGGAGTGCACACATGTTTGGATAATTGATTAATTAATAAATGACAATAAATGGGTTGGAAAAAAATTGCATTGAGGAAGAAGGTGCAACACACCCCGTACAAATGCACCCAAAATTGAGATAATGTGAGCCCTTGTATGTCATGAAACTCATTGACCTATTAAGTCTAAACCATTATCCACCTCATCATCCACTACATAACCTTGAAGGGGGACCCTTGGGAGCATCCCCTACTTGAGGGTTTTGGTCTACCCAATAGGACTCTTATGACACCCCTCACATACCTAAACTTGGTTAATTGTATAGGGTCTTGGAGCATTTGTTTAATTTGATGAGGTAGTTTTGATGCACATGTTTAGGTTCCTTGTTTATTAGATGTGGTTTTCACTTGCCATGATATTTTGACTTGATATCCTTGGAGAGAATACCTATTTGTTTTGCAGGATCTCGTTTGGTGGATAGTTTTGGAGGAACAAGCCTAGCATGGGCTTTCATGGGGCTTGAATCCCACAGGTTGGATGCCAAGGGCCCACATGAGAGATCATGATGAATTACCTTTGGATGCCTCGAAGACACCTTAGAATACATTACCTAGTCCTCACATGCCAAATGACTTGCCTAGGAGGGGTAAAATGGGGTAAAATGTCACTTCTTGAGGCATGACATCACCTAGGGATAGGGTTTGTGGTGATGGATTTGTTGCACATTCACACTTGAAATGATTTGATCGGAGGAGACATGGATTTACCTTGAGACATGAAGAGGATGCTTTAGGATCCCCATTGACCTACATTTTCCTCTCCAACAACTTGCTCCAAATGTCAAAACATCTCCTAAAGGGGTGACATCATCTTGTTTAGGGTTTCTAATGTAAAAAAGTGAAATTTAAATATTACTATTTATTTTAAGGGGTAAGATCAGGGTTGTTGACCCCTTATATTGTGTTTTACTCTTTGAATGTGGACAAACTATGTTTTAGACATTTTGTATAAATAGAGATCATGTGAATATCTTTTCATAACATAACTCTCCCATTAGGAGAAGTATTTGGTGGAAATATTTGCTATCTTTGAGAATTATGGTGTTTCTCTCTTGTGCAAATGTTTTATGGTGTTATTCTTTGGTGAATGGATGATGAGGAGTGATGCACGCCTCTTGAAGGGTTTCTCTTTTCTTTTGGATGATAATTTGCATGGTGAACTAGGGTTTGCTATCTCTTTGCCTGGAATTGGTAAGGAAAATATACATACACTAGTTTCTCTTTTGCTCATTGTTTCTTATTGTCAGAGGAGTACGTTGGATACACCCTCCATTAATTCTTCATCTTCTTGTTAAAGTTATAAGTCATGCTTGACCAAGGGTTGCTAGGGGGAATACAAGTGTGTATACCCTCTTATATTTTACCCTAAGTTGGTTGGAATTCCCTAGGGAGTAAGAGTATTTACACCCCTAGGGTTTTTGTTGATATAAAATTTTCCTTAAAGACTCCATTCACCCAATTTTAAAGGAACTAATTTCGATATTTTGCATTGGAGAAATAAAATAGCGCATTGAGAAATGCGAATTTTTGTCATTTCAACTTTCTGCAATATAGGTTTTGTTCCGTGTGCCTAGCACACCTTTAAGAACTAGGGAATCCCCTCTAAATGGGTATTTTTTGTTACTATAATAAAATTTCATCTTCATCCATCAGGTTTGTACAAACCCTAATCAAACTTTCTCAAATAACTCTCAATTCAAACGCTAAAATTTGCTAAAATTTTTCCCACATATTCTAGGGATCATAGCGCATGTTTTGGTAGATTTTTGGCAAGTTTTAATGGTTGAATATCTTTCTATAATAAATTGTTTGTTACAGCCATAAGGATGATTAATATATCTTCATAAAGTGTTTACTATGGCCTTAATTTTCGTGCTAGTATCTTTCTCCTTTAATCCTGAGTTGCACTAGTGTTTTACAAGTTTATCTCTTGCATCATCTACTTGATTTCTAGCACTTATTTTAGCAGTTAATTGTGTCATTTCATTGTTTATATATACTATTAATAATTGTTTAAAATAGGGAAAACAAGCTTAAATTTCTTGTCCAACATATACTTGGGCTTGTATCATGGTTTTCGTTGTGTCTCGGGAAGGTACAATTAACATTTGCAAGGTCTACTACTGCTTGGGAACC